>WTXG01000419.1:0-24287 GCA_022496185.1 Multifurca ochricompacta | reverse complement strand
AGCTGAGGGCCCATGGTCATTTCAAACCCATAGAATTCAATGGTAATGGGGGACTTTCGGTTTCCTGCACAAAAGAACCAGTGAAGGTTTGAAAAGGTTGCTAAAGACCTGGACAAGTTGGCCAAAGACACCCACAGGCAGATATTGGCCCTCAACAAGTGGATTGTCATCCTCAAGAAAAAGGCTGGCATCAAGTGCAAGCAAGATGACAGCCATAATGATTCTGGAGAGGGGTCTTCACAGCAGCCCGCTAATAAAAAGAAGAAGGGAAATCAATCACAGGGGCAGGGAAACAAGGCTCAGGGCGGTAATAGTGGTGGGAAACCCTCCGGCTCGCAGCAGACCCAGAGTGGGGGGGCTAAGCAATCAGAGAAGGGTAAAGGGAAACAAAAGCTAATTAGAAAGAGGTGTCATAGGTGTCATTTGCGTCGAATTACTGTTTCCTTTTACATCGCTCTGTCTTGCCATTTGAGTAATTGTACAATGTATATGCATTGAGTCGTGGTTACCTCTTATAGATTTTGCTTTGCTTTTTCCTATACCTGTGTGACCATTGCTCCAGATGCCCACTTCTAATCCCAGAGCCCTTTCAAATTGTAAGGAAACCTTATAGGTATGTTTATTAATCTTTTCTTTTCAGATAGTTTTCATATTAAGTTCTTCATAACACTTTATTGCGCTTAACGGCGCTTGGTATATTATCCTTGATATACTGGCCCAAGGCAGCATGTGGACACGAGAATTGTTACGAACCCCGTCTTCACCCGTATTCTTTTTCCTACCTAACAACGACCCTTCCCTGCCACCCACTCTCCACTACCAGATCACGTCTCCATCGTGGGATCCATCACATGCTCTTTGCCCATCCCCGTGACTCACTTGTTTATGTATCTTTGGCTGTCCTTATCTTTGCTTATCGCTTATCTTCTTATCGTACGACCGGACACTTACTTAATTCCCTATCAGTAGAAGCCAGGCTTTACGCCCTCCGCTTCCAGCTATTTGGGCCCACTTGACTCCGTAATTCTTATCTTTAGACGCTCATTCGATTACGTATATAAGTCCGCTGTAGCTACGCTGTAGACCTCAGACTCGACTTATTGAATACATCGGTGTTTGTCTTCTGGACTTCCCCTTGAAACCTTTGACTCGATCGTCTCAGTGCTTTTGGCACTTTCCACTCAACATCGTCACTAGGGAACAGCCCCTTTGACGTTGACTCACTCATCCGAACTCCAAGAGGTCTTATTGGACCCTTATCTGAATCCACGAACGAAGCTGTCGCACAAGTCGTGCAGAACGTCTCACACCGGACGTAACATCAAGTCGAGTCTCTCATTGTGGCTTCCAGCCGCAGTCAGACCCTATTCAAAGAAGAACCCATCGAACGAAGGGACGAGCTGACCTTTCACAACAAGTACTTGGCTCTGCCACCTGGAAAGATTTTGAGTCCGAGTTTGGATACTACGTCTATCACGACGGAAGATACCAACCGGTAGAATACGACAATGAGAAGAGAGTTTGGTATCGTATCCGATACTCGGATAGCCGACACTCTTGGGTCACTACAGGACCTGCCCCCCCTGAATTTGGATTAGGACCGTGGAGGGAGAATCCCCCGGCCATTGTTACGGACTCTGAACCAGAAGAGTACGTAGAAGAACACAGTGAAGAAGCACTGGTATTAGCGTCGACTATTGCCCCAGTTGCACCCAGAGTTGCCACGTCCGGAGCCCCCGCTTTGACAACTCCCCAGATTTCAATACAGTCCACCAACACCGTCACCCCATTTTACCAAAACATGTCCACCATCGCCACTCAGCTCCCAGACCCAGCACCTCCCCCCCACCCCCGCCAGCCGTGCTACCACCCAACATTCCCCCGCCATTGGGGCGATTGTCAGGAGTTCTGCCCCAGACGTTCACTGGGGATCGGTCGCAAAGCAAGAAGTTCATGCTGGAGTTCACGACCTTTAAGAACTTCAACCATGATGTTCCCCAAATCATTAATCCTTTCCAACGCGCAAACCTCTTCCTCTCTCTGATCCGAGGGGAGGCTGTGGACGACTGGACCATGGAGCAGCTGGAGTGGCTGAACGAGCAAGTTGAGAGTGGTCGTCGCACCACTAGCGAGGGCCTGTGGGAAACCATCGCCCAGAGATTTAAGGATGCATTCACAGATGGGCAGGCCAAGCAGAAGGCTGCTCGAGAACTCAAGTCCCTTAGAATGGAGAAGGGAGAACTCGACGCTTATGTAGCGAAGTTCAGAAATTTGGCCAACAGGGCCGGCTATGACACCGACGAAGAGGCCACGCTGGACCTCTTCTCCCAGGGGTTGCCCAATCCACTGGTGAAGAACATCATCCAGTTTCATCATCCCAATGATTGGGATACATGGGTAGATGCTGCTCGGCAACAGCAGCAGGATTATTTGGACTTCCAAACACGCTTTGGAGTCGACACAAAGAAGGGAAAGACCCGTGACCAGTGGAAGGCTGCCTTCGGAGTTAAACCCACACATGCCAGTCAGAGGGATCCAAATGCCATGGACACCTCAGCCGACAGAACCAGAGCACGAGTTGCACTTACGGAAGACGAAAGGCAGACCCTGATGAAGGAAGGGCGGTGCTTTCGCTGCAAAGCACAGGGGCACATGTCTAGGGAGTGCCCAAAGAAAGGAGTACGGGTGGCGGAAGCAACGGTCACACCGATCAATAACAACCCACCAACCGTCAGCAAAAAGACAAAAGAAGAAAAAGCGCAGGAGATATGGGCAAATATGATGAAGGAGAGTGAAGAAGTGCGAGCCATCCTGGTAGAAAAGGCATTCGCAAAAAAGGATTTTTAATTGGCTCAAACCCTTCGGCCTGGGCACGAGCATTACATGTAACCTCTGTGTATACTAGTCGCTTCAAATCTTTGAAAATACCAGTACATTTCGAGACCACACAGAGGACGGCCGACCGCGATATCCTGATCGACTCAGGAGCTACCGACAACTTCATCAGCCCACGAATGGTGAAAACCATGGGATTGGGAATGCTGGCACTTCCCCAGGAAAAGAATATCTGGAACATTGATGGAACCGCCAATCAGGCTGGAAAAATCACACATTATATGGACCTCAACGTCCAAGTAGGAGAAAGAACAAAGTCATACGCTTCCTAGTCACCAATTTAGGAGGAGAAATTTGGTCTTGGGGTACCCTGGCTTGCCGCATTCGAGCCAAAAATTAACTGGGGCGATGCGACAATGGACAAGGAATCCTACCCGTGCTCATCACGTCAATAGGGTACGATTACGCAGTCCGGCACTCCTTGGCATGCAGGCAGAAGGAAACGAAGGGACTCGGGATATTGTTTCGTCACCAAAGCGTCAGAACTCGCGCAGAAAGCAGTAGAAGGCATACAGAGAAAACATTCGAAGAAGTGGTGCCGGCGGAATACCATCGACACTGGAAAGTGTTCTCGGAGGAGGAATCGCAACGTTTTCCCCCTACACGACCATGGGACCATGCGATTGATTTCATACCCGATACCCCATCAGCAATTGATTGTAAAATTTACCCATTGTCACAGACGGAACAGACTGCGCTCACGGCATTCCTTGAGGAACATCTTGCAAAGGATACATCCGTCCATCGAAATCACCCTACGCGTCGCCATTCTTCTTCATTAAAAAGAAAGACGGCAAACTCCGACCTGTTCAGGATTATCGACGGATAAACACTTACACTGTAAAGAATGCCTACCCCTTGCCACTCATCTCCGAACTCATTGACGCCATGAGGAATAAATCCTTGTTTTCCAAAATGGACGTCCGTTGGGGTTACAATAACATCCGGATCAAAGAAGGGGATCAGTGCAAGGCGGCCTTTAAACCAATCAGGGACTCTTTGAACCGAACGTTATGTTCTTTGGCTCACCAACTCACCTGCCACCTTCCAATCGATGATGAACACATATTTCGGACCTCATTCTACCGGCGAAGTAGTGGTTTACATGGACGACATACTGGTGGCCACAGAAACGATCTGACCCATCACCAGAGCGAGTACATCAGGTCTAGACATCTACACGAACATGATCTATACCTCAAGCCCGCCAAGTGCTCGTTCGAACAATCAAGTGTAGAGTATCTGGGAGTCATATTAGAAGGGGACAGGTCCGATGGACCCTGTAAAGGTGCAAGGAATTCGAGAATGGCCAGTACCCACATGTGTCAAGGATGTGCGGTCTTTCATCGGGTTCTGTAACTTCTATCGACGCTTTGTCCGAGGCTTCTCAGGAATCGCCCAACCGCTAAACGGATTACTGAAGAAAGATGTTCCCTGGCATTGGACAGAAGAACATCAGACGGCCTTTGAATGGATTCGCAACATCATTGGCTCAGAACCGGTCCTGTTACAACCAGATTTACAGAAACCTTTCGAACTTGAGGTTGATGCATCCCACTTCGCAAATGGCGCTGTATTGAATCAGCGGGATACGGCAGGACTCCTTCATCCTGTGGCCTTTTACTCGGAGACATTCTCGCCGGCGGAACGGAATTATGATATCTGGGACAGGGAATTACTGGCTATTGTGAAAGCATTGCGACACTGGCGACCCTATCTAGCGGGAACTCCCCATAAAACTATCATTCACACTGATCATTCCAATCTACTGTATTGGAAAGAACCCCACAAGATCAGCCGACGAGTGGCTCGCGAAGTTTTAGAATTGGAAGAATACAACTTCGTGCTTAAACACATTGCAGGGAGTCGCAACGCACGAGCAGATGCACTGTCACGACGGCCAGACCTGAACGATGGTGGGGAGGATAACACTAATATCACAGTGCTCCCGAAGAAGTCTTTGCAAAGACGGCGGTTGTCAGTCTTTATGATATGGATCTATGGGCCCAAGTGTCCCAAAATATGAATCAGCAGTTATGCGAAACATGGGCCGATGCGCACAATCTGAAGAAGATTGACGGCCTGTGGTGGAAGGACGGGGATCGGCTTGTTGTCACCGGTGGCGACAACATTAAGAGGGGGGTGATCCATTTTCACCACGACCTTCCCTCTGCAGGACATCCTGGCATTGCCAACACTTACGCTCTTGCCAAACGCGACTACTGGTGGCCAAACATGAAAAGAGATGTGGAGGAGTACGTGAAGGGATGCGCAGACTGCCAGGCCAACAAAGTAAATACGCACCCGCAATCACCGGCACCCTTCCCGATTACGCCGACGGCTGCACAACCATTCCAGACTATTGCCATGGATTTCATCGTTAAACTCCCCATTTCCAGAGGGTTTGACTCAGTCCTGACCATCACCGATCACGACTGTTCGAAAGCAGCGTTGTTCATACCTTGTAACGAGTCCATCACAGCAGAAGGAGTGGCCAAACTTTATCTGGATCACGTCTACAGACACTATGGCCTCCCTGAAAAGATTATCTCAGACCACGACCCACGCTTCACATCCGCGTTTGCCAGAGCGCTCTGCAAGACACTGAATATTGCCCAGAACATCTCCACAGCGTATCATCCACAGACAGATGGGCAGTCGGAAAGAACAAACCAGTGGCTCGAACAGTACCTTCGATTCTGGTGCAACGGACGACAGGATGATTGGGCCGACTGGCTCGCGACAGCAGAGTTTGCCCATAACTCTTGGCCCAATGGTACCACGAAACACTCCCCGTTCTCGCTTATCATGGGATGGACACCCCGAGCCACATGGACAGGGAAGCCGACAAATGTCCCTTCGGCCACACACCGTATCAGCCAATGGGAGGAGATTAAGAAATCAGCCAATGAAAACCTGTTGAAGGCGCAAAAGACCCTGGCTGAGAAGTCTACGAGGTTCACACCTTATCGGACCAATGACCTGGTATGGTTGGAAGGGAAGAACATCCACATGTCACACCCAACCGATAAGTTAGCGCCCCGACGTCATGGACCCTTCAAGATAACAAGGAAGCTGTCAGATGTGTCATACCAACTCGAACTCCCCCCCACATGGCGCATTCACCCGGTCTTCCACGCCAAGCTACTTACGCCCTACAAGGAGACACCTCTGCATGGAGAAAACTTCTCAAGACCCCCTCCTGACCTTATCGACGGGGAAGAAGAGTGGGAAGTAGAACGGGTTCTAGACTCGAAGCGACAAGGCCGAGGGCGTAAACTGTATTACCTGATTAAGTGGAAGGGATTCCCAGCCTCTGACAACTCATGGGAACCAGCCGGAGATATCTCTGCCCTGGTCCTTATCTCGGAATTCCATATCCGACATCCAGAAGCGCCCAGGAATAGTTAAAAGGGAGCAACCTCAACCCCTAAGACGACTTCCTCAGTACATGCCCTCTCAGCAAACTACTACTACCGAACTATCCATCATGTCTTTCATCGCTGCCTCTGCTGCCATTGACGCCTTCACCTCCCCAATGACCGTCGTCGAAAATTTCCCTTCCGCTCACCCCTCCTCCCGTCCCTCTTCTCCCATTGACTACGAATCTGCTGAGGCCCGCGTAAAGAATCAATCCCCCAACCCAAACGATGACTTTACCCACTGTGAAGAACCCCACCCCAACGACCTACTCAATGGGGAGATTGATGATGAGGCCCCGGAGTTTCCCTTCATCCCCAACAACCCGAACTCATCAATGTACTTCCCCTTGGAGATTACGATGGCAGATGGTTCCAAGGCCATTGCCAAGTACATCTACTACACCAACGGAGGGATGGACGTGGTGGGATGTATGAGGAAGGATGGGCCAGTTTATGGGGCCCCGGTTTATCTGGAAGAAAGGTATACAGGGCGACTTCATCACACGATGACTGACGAACAGCTGGGCCACCTCTCTGCGGAGGATTGTCGTGCCTTCGCAATCGACGAGGTGCTGAACGACATGAGGTTGCCACGCCTCAAGGCGGAAGTCATGAGGCTGCGGAAGAGCGTCACCCTACGAAGGATGCTGAATCAGCAATACAAGGAGCACGCGAAGATGATGGCGAGGCTGACGAATGGGATGTTCCAGTTGGAACAGGAGATCGTTGACATTAGGAAGAGGTTGGAGGCAGGAGACGCATATCAGACAATTGCTGAAAGGTACGCCAACACCTATGCATGGCCTCTCCCTCCTCGTACACTGGGAGCCGCCCTGACGTTGCTACCGAACCGATTCGACATGCCGTGGTTACACGAGAACCCACGCGGGGAAACCTGCTGGCGATGTGACAGCCGGTACCATATCAGTTGGAATTGCCCTCTCAACCGCAAGTGGTGCCGACACTGCCGCAGCAATCTTCATTGGAGTCGGCATTGTATCTTCCGACGCATAGGGGTGGCCCCGGTAATCAATAATCCGTCAGGCTGGTGCGGCAAGTGCCTCCGTCACAACGCCGGACATAAAGAAATTGACTGTCCCGTCTACAACCTGTGCCGCGCCTGTGGTCAGCGCGGTCCGTACGGCTTCCTCCGCACTCACGCATGTCCGCAGGAAGTGGAGACATATCAGATGGACGATCGTAATGTAGCTGATGACTACCCAGAACTGGTGCAGGATGATGATGGTACGAGTCGTTTCTAGCTGGGACTGCTAGAACCAGAAGAGGGGGTGATGTTACGAACCCCGTCTTTGCCCGTATTCTTTTTCTTACCTAACAATGACCCTTCCCTGCCACCTACTCTCCACTACCAGATCACATCTCCATCGTGGGACCCGTCACATGCTCTTCACCCATCCCCATGACTCACTTGTTTATGCATCTTTGGCTGACCTTATCTTTGCTTATCGCTTATCTCCTTATCATACGACCGGACACTTACTTAATTCCCTATCAGTAGAAGCCAGGCTCTACGCCCTCCGCTTCCAGTTATTTGGGCCCACTTGACTCTGTGATTCTTATCTTTAGATGCTCATTCGATTATGTATATAAGTCCGCTGTAGCTGCAATGTAGACCTCAGACTCGACTTATTGAATACATCGGTGTTTGTCTTCTGGACTCCCCTTTGAAACCTTTGACTCGATCGTCTCAGCGCTTTTGGCACTTTCCACTCAACATCGTCACTAGGGAACAGCCCCTTTGGCATTGACTCACCCATTCAAACTCCAAGAGGTCTTATTGGTCTCTTATCTGAACACACGAACAAAGCTGTCGCACAAGTCGTGCAGAACGTCTCACACCGGACGTAACACAGAGGCAATGGGGGTCCCTGCAGGGATCTCAAGGACGCAAAAAAGGGGGAAAAGACTTCTGATGTATTGGGGTCTAAGATCTCTAGGCTGAAGGCACAAGAGGTCAAATCTAGGGTTGTACAAACTGTCTACAGGGTCTTATATACTGTATGGGGGTCTGGTTTGTAGCTAATCAGGAACAGGGTCAGAGTCCTTATCATCCAATAGCAGATAAGATGTCAAATATAGTCCATGATAAGGATAAGCCTTATCAGAAGCATAATCATGTGGGACAGCCCCACAGGAGTCATATCAGTGTGGGAGGATTCCCACCAGGGTCAGGGGTAAATGGGGAGATAACAGGTCCCACAGGAGTCAGGGTGGATGTGGGAATACTCCCACAGGAATCAGAGAAGCGAATGATAAGCCAGATGGGCCATGTGATCAGAAAGGGGTAAATGATCAGATGAAGATGCTGTGATCAGGGTCAGGGATCACATGGTCCAAAGTCACATGGTCAGGGATCACATGGCCAGGAGTCACATGACTGGCAGAGGGTCAAGTACAAGCCAAAGTCGTCTAGTTGTCTGGACTGGTCAGATTGGCAGGGACAATGTCAGGGGTTCCTATGGGTGTCAAGCACAGGGACAGGGTCAGGAGCAGTGGCCAAGGCATAAGCCAAGGCAGCAAGGAAGGGTGGTGTACATCCAACAGTGTAGCAGCATAACTACCAGCAGGTTAGGTGTTACGACTTCTGCCATCCGCCCCCGTTTTCTTCCACCTCCCCAACGACGACCCCTCCTTGCCGCCTACTTTACACTTCTCGATCACGTCCCCATCGTGGGATCTGTCACATGCCTTACATCCATCCCCGTGACCCACTTTGTACCTGTTGACGTGACGTTTGCTTATGTTTGACTCCTTATCTTCTTATCATCTTATCTCTATGACCGGACACTTACTTAATACCCTATCAGAAGCTAGACTTTACGCCGTCCGCTTCCGTATATTTGGGCCCACTTGACTCCGTACCCTTATCTTGTAGACGCCCATTGAGTTACGTATATAAGTCCGCTGTAGCTACGCTGTAGACCTCAGACTTGACTTATTGAATACATCGGTGCCTGTCTTCTGGACATCCCTTTGATCTCTGACTCAGTTGTCTCAAGTACTTTTGGTACTTCTCCGCTCAACATCGTCTTAGGGAGTGCCCCTTTGACTTTGACTCATCCCACTCAATCTCCAAGAGGCCTTATTGGTTTCTTAACCCGAACCTACGAACCGCGCTGTCACACAAGTCGTGTGGAACGTCCCGCACCGGGCGTAACATTAGGTGTAAATGGCAGCAAGGGAGGTCAGTCCTATGAACAATGTCACAGGAATCAGGGTAGGGTCCTGGGCACACAGGCCACAGGCATCAAGGAAGGTCCCAAGGCAACAGGCCAAGGGCATCAAAGAGTGGTCCAGAGAAGGAGGAGATCAAGGATGGTGCAAAGAATAAGGCATGGTGTGCAGGGTCAGGAAAAAGAGTAGGGTCGTAACACACAGCCAGGTGTCTGCTGCATCTGATCATGTTTCAAGGGGTCAAGAGCTCTCAAGATGCGGAGCGCACTCAAGATTCAAAGGCTACTATAGAAGGCCCAGTCCAGGTCAAAGTTTCAGGTGCCCACGATGTTATGGAGGGGGCACGTGCAGGAAACAAGTCAAGAGCAGTGGCAATCAGCCCTGCTAAAGTCACTGGGGAAGAAGGCTCTCCAAGCTGCTACTTAGGGAGTTCAAGGGGGGTCTTTGTGAAGTCGAATACACCTGTATTAGGTACAAGAGAACAGACTTAAGGTCTGTCTCAGTAAATCTAGTAGCTTAAGTACATCTTGAGTGAGGCACAATCAGTAAATGTAAGCTAACTAGAAGGTTCCAGTAAGTATCTAAGTAACCATATGCTCCAGGGGTTAGGCCCTGAGCTGAGATGAGAATTAGTAAGAGGGGTTGCACCCTCTGTAGTGCAAGCGTGGTGTGCACTTAAACAATCAAATGAGAAGAATGCTAGCCCCTAGTTACATGACTTGGGGGCAGAGATCAGAGAAACTGAAACTGAATGCGCGCGCGTGCGCAACTCGAAAAATGTCACATTCTTGTGACAACCTGTGTCACAAAAACTTCACAAACCGTCACAACTGCCCCATTGGCATACATGGAAGCGTCAACTTCCAATTTGAAAGGTTTGGCTAGGTCGGGCTGAATAAGAACTGGTTTGGAGCTGATGATCGTCTTTATTTGGTTGAATGCCTTCTGTTGTAGTTTGTCCCAGTGCCAGGGCACATCCTTTTTCAAAAGATCATTAAGTGGTCGAGCTATGGCTGAGAATCCCTTGACGAAATGTCAGTAGAAGTTGCAAAAGCCAATGAATGATCTGACGTCTTTGGTACACTGAGGGATAGACCATTCTTGAATGCCTTGTACTTTTACGGGATCCATTCGTACTTGTCCCCCTTCTAGGATGACACCCAGATATTCAACGCTTCTTTGTTCAAAGGAGCATTTGGCAGGTTTCAGATAGAGGTCATGTTTTGCCAGGATATTCAGTACTTCATGGACTCGAGTTCAGTGGTGGTGGATGTCATCTTTTGTGGCTACCAAGATGTCGTCCATATATACCACAACTTCTTCCATAAGGATCAGATCTTGGAAAATGTGATTCATCATGGATTGAAAGGTTGCCGGTGAATTTGTCAAGCTGAAGAACATAACGTTGGGTTCAAAAAGTCCTTGATTGGTCTTAAATGTGGCTTTGGGCTGATCACCTTCTCGAATGCGGATGTTGTTGTAACCCCAGTGGACATCCATTTTTGAAAACAAGGCTTTGTCACGCATTTTGTCAACAATTTCCGAGATCAGAGGAAGCAGGTAGTTGTTTTTCACTGTAAGTTCATTAATCCATCTGTAGTCCTGTACCAGTCGCAGCTTCCTGTCCTTCTTTTTGATGAAAAAGAAGGGTGAGGCATAGGGTGAGTTAGAGGGTTGTATATATCCTTTTGCCAGGTGTTCTTCTAGGAAGGTGGAAAGTGCCTCTTTCTCTGGTTGAGACAGCAGGTAGATCTTACAGTCCACTGTTTGTGGGGCATCTGGGACAAAATCAATAGTGTGATCCCAAGGTCGAGAGGGAGGGAAACGTTGCGATTCCTCCTCCAAGAAGACCTTCCAGTGTCAGTGATATTCCACAGGGACTACTTCTTCAAATGTCTTTTCTGGGTTCTTTTGTGCCTCTGCCTGGGCCAATTCTGATGCCTTTGTAACATAGCAATACACCTGATCCACAGGTTCCACGTCACTCCAGGTGACGGCCGATCCCATGACGATAGCATGGGTGAGAGGGTGCCACGCAGCATAGTCATATCCCAGGGACATAATAAGAACTGGGTAGAAATCTCTGTCCATCGTCACTTCTGCCCAGTTGATCTTGGGCTCGAATGCTGCCAGCCATGGGTACCCCAAAACCATGTCTTCGTCTCCTAAATCTGTAATGAGGAAACAGAGTTGTTTGGTTTGTTCCCCAACCTGCACTTCCAAATCACAGCAATGTGTGATCTTCCCAGCTTTGTTAGCTGTCCCATCTATGTTCCAAATGTTTTTCTCCTGGGGAAGTAGCTGTGTCCCCAGTCCCAATGCTCTCTGGAGTCTTTGACTGATGAAGTTATCCGTTGCTCCAGAGTCAATCAATATCCGTCTGTCAGCCGTCTTCTGCTTGGTTTCAAAGTGTACTGGTATTTTTAAAGACTTGAAACAACTAGTGTACACAGAAGTTACATGAAGTGCTCTTGCCCAGGCTGATGGGGTCGAGCCAATCAAAAATCCTTTTGGCCTAAGGCCTTATCGACGATGAGGGCACATACTGCCTCGTCCTCATTCATCATGTGCTCCCAGATGGCCTCTGCCTTCTGTTCTTTTGTTTTTGGGGCGGTCGGTGGATTTTCCTTGACTGGGGTAGGTAGGTTCTGTACAGGTTGTGAAACAGGCATGAGGCGCAGCATACTGACTGTGAAGTTAGCGGGTTAGGCTAGACAAAGACAAGTTACTTCAGAGATAGAAGAAACTCTATTATACTATACTACTGACCTAGACAAAGACAAGTTCTATGTAGAGCGTTAGTCTCAAAGTATGGTAGTAAGTAAGAGAGGGGACTTACACTTCAGAGATAGAAGAAACTCTGAAGTGTAGGAGACGAAACAGACACCCTTATATACACTTCCAAGGGATGGTCTGTGCACTGGGAATAAGTCCACAAGTGCCGGACAATGTCCAAACAATAAACATGAGGGACTAAGGCCATTGGCCACTACAGAAATCACATGTTACATGGTGTATCAGTCAGCTACTGTGTTACGCTCAGCGGGGCGTTCTGTGCGACTTGCACGGGTCGACGCGGGTCCATTGCCTCAGCCAGGAGCCTAGCTTGATAAGGCTAGGCCCCAGGCTACTGTCTAGCTTCAGAACGAGGTAAGGGTTGGTGCTATAACCAAGCACAGAGAGAGACGGGATGAGTCAGCCAGAGGGAGCTAATCCCCTAAGGCTGTTAAGTGGAGACAAGGCCCAGTTGCTGTGCCGAAAGCACTCCAAGCACACTGGAACCCTGGGAGACGGCAGAGGGGTTCAAAGAAAAGGGTACACACCCATTGCCAGAGGCAATGGGGGTCCCTGCAAGGATCTCAAAGGCGCAAAGGAGGGGGAAGGACTTCTGATGTATTAGGGTCTAAGATCTCTAGGCTGAAGGCACAAGAGGTCAAATCTGGGGTCGTACAGACTGTCTACAGGGTCTTATATACTGTATGGGGGTCTGGTCTGTGGCTAATCAGAGATGGGGTCAGAGTCCTTATCGTCCAATAGATAAGAGGTCAAATATAGTCCATGATAAGGATAAGCCTTATCAGAAGCATAGTCATGTGGGACAGCCCCACAGGAGTCATATCAGTGTGGGAGGATTCCCACCAGGGTCAGGGGCGAATGGGGAATGATAGGTCCCATCAGAGTCAGATCAGTGTGGGAATACTCCCACAGGAGTCAGAGGAGAGGGTCGAGTGACTGATAGGTCAGATGATCTAAGGGGTCATGATCAAGGCCCAGGGTCACATGGTCAAAGGGGTCACGTTGTCTGAGGTCATGTGGTCAAGGGTCACATGACAGGTCATGGCTTTGAGTCCATGTCATGTGCCTACAGGTCACGTGGTCTGGAGGGGTAAGTACAAGCCAAAGTCGTCTTGTGTTCAGAGTCAGGTTTGGCAGGGACAGTGTCAGGGATCCCATGGGTGTCAGCCACAGGGACAGGGTATGGATGCTGGCCAAGACAGAGGCCAAGTATCAGGGGAAGAGGGAATGCAGCCGTCAGCACAGTAGCTGAACTAGTAGTGAGTCCGGTGCAGGTGTCAAGGGTAAGGGGGTCCTGAGAGTGTCATGTCACAGGCATCAGAGTGGGGTCCTGGGCTTACAAGCCACAGGCATCAGGTGGGGTCCCAAGGCGGCAAGCCAAGGGCATCGGGTCAAAGGTCCTAGGCGCAAGGCCATAGGCATCTGGGTTCTGGGGCCAAAGTGGTCAAGAGATGGTGGAGGAGGGGAATGGACAGTCAAGTGTGGGAAAAGGGGAGGCACAGTATGAGGGTCAGGGAAAAGAGTAGGTTCGTAACATACTGCGGAATGTGAGAAAGAAAGTAATAATGATATAGTAAAAGTCCGAAACTCCGGTATCTAATCTAATCTACAAAGTAGCTAATCTAATCACCTGATGCCTGAAGCATCACTGAACATCTTCTGTGTTCAACACAGGTGGTGTTGTGACGGTGGTCACCACTGTTGCTTCAGCAGCCTGGACTGTTTTCTTGGGGCAGAACTGTGACATATGCCCTTGTGCTTGGCAGTGGAAGCAGCATCCTTCCTTCATGAGATTTCATTTTTCATTGTCAGTGAGAGCTGCACGGGCTTTGGTGTGATCTGCCAACGTATCCATGGCATTGGGGTCTCGGGAAGTAGTAGGTTTCACCCCAAATGCTGCCTTCCACTGATCACGAGTTTTGCCCTTCTTAGTGTCCACTCCAAAGCATGTTTGGAAGTCTAGATAGTCCTGCTGCTGTCTTCTAGCAGCATTCGTCCACTGGCCCCACAATTCAGGGTGATGGAATTGAATGATATTTTTCACCAGGGGATTGGGCAACCCCTGGGAGAAGAGGTCGAGTGTTGCCTCTTCATTCACATCGTACCCTGCTCTCTTGGCCAGGTTGTGGAACTTGGCTACGTAGCCATCTAAGTCTCCTCTCTCCATTTTCAAGGATTTCAATTCTCTGGCGGCCTTCTGCTTGGCCTGTCCATCTGTAAAGGCATCTTTAAATCTTTGTGCCACTATATCCCATAAATCCTCATCTGTGGTTCTGATTCTGGCTGTAACTCTATCGTTCAGCCATTCAATCTGCTCCATTGTCCAATCATCAACGGAGTCTCCTCTGATAAGTGAGAGGAAGAGATTGGTGCATTGGAAGGGGTTCACAATCTGTGGGATGTCATGATTGAAATTTTTGAATGTCTCGAATTCAAGCATGAATTTCTTGCTCTGAGATCGGTCACTGGTGAATGTAGTCAGCAGGACTCCCGTAAGGCATCCTGATGGGGGGGAAGGTTCGGAGCGGGGACAACTGGAGCAGGGTCGGGTAACTGTGTGGTGATAGTCAACATTGTTGGATAACTGATAGTCAGGGTGTTGGATGCTTGTCATGTAATCTGGGGAGAGTCCAAAGCAGATGTTCTGAACGTGGTACTCTCAGGCGCAACTGTCGGAGCTGTAAGACTAGTGGCTATGAACTGTGCATCTTTGCTGCTTTCTTTGATGTATTCTTCGTTTTCTGAGTCTGTGACAATGGCCAGAGGATTCTCTCTCCAAGGTCCTAAGCCATACTCTGGTGGGGCAGGTCCTGTGGTAACCCAGGAACGATGGCTTCTAGAGTAATGGATATGGTACCAGACCTGTTTCTGTTCATCATATTCAACTGGCTGGTACTGATCATCATGATAGACGTAGTATCCAAACTCGGTTTCAAAATCTTTCCAAACGGCAGAGCCAAGGACTTGTTGTGAAAGATTATCCTTGTCTCGTCAGTCAATGAGTTCTTCATTGTGCAAGGTCTGGCTTTGGCTAGATGAAGCCATGGTGGGAGGAGACTTGACTTAATGTAATGCCTGATGCAGGCGTTCAGCACGATGTGTGGCAAGTCACATAGCAAAACTATGAAGTCAAGTGTGCACTGTCTTTCAAGTACACGGAGATCGGATGAGAAGTCAATACCAAGGAGCTAATCCCTTAGTATTGGTGAGTGGAAGAGTGCCAGAAGCACTGAGACGATTCAGAAGTCAGGTCTTAGGATCACCCAGAAGGTAATGCACCAAGTTGATTAAGAAGTTGAGTCTAAGGCATACAGGCTATCTAGACAGGCCTTATATACGTAATAGAGATCGGAGTCTGAATTGGAGTGTCGTACTTGATGTATCAACGAAGTCGTAATCTAACTGAATGGGGAATGGAGTCAAGGTGGGCCAGGTGAGAATATACGTAGACGGATCCAGTATAGTCGCGATTCTGGTGGGAAAATACATAAGAGTTCTGATGTAAAGTATGAGTCACAGATAAGCGAGAAGTCGAGTCATAGATAAGGAACAAACAAGTACAACGCCAGTCACAACACAATCAACAAGGGACAAGCATGACCAAACAGTGAGTCATGTGAAAAGAAAAGGAAACAAGATGATGTAGCAGGGTTTGTAACAGAGCTTCTGATAGGGAATTAAGTAAGTGTCCAGTTGTAATGATAAGGAGATAAGGGAACAACTATAGACAAAGTGACATAAACAAGGACAAAGGCAGTCACAGGGAAGGGAGCAGGGCATGTGATGGGTCCCAGGAAGGAGATGTGATCAAGAAATGTAGCGTAGGGGGAAGGGCAGGGTCATCATTAGGGATGGTGAAGAAAAGTGGGTCACTAGGCAGGGGTCATAACATCACCCCCTCTTCTGGTTCTAGCAGACCCAGCTAGAAACGACTCATACCATCATCATCCTGCACCAGGTCCAGATAGTCGTCAGCTACATTATGATCATCCATGGTGTAATTTTCTTTGTCTGAATCCTGGGGACATTGATGAGTGTGGAGAAACCCGTAAGGGCCACGCTGTCTGCATGAGTAGCAGAGGTTGTGGATAGGGCAATCCAGCTCGCGATGCCCTGAGTTGTGGCAAAGACACTTGCCACACCACCCAGAGGGGTTGATAATTGTTGGAGTGATGCCAACATGACAGAAGATGCAGAACCGGCTCCAGTGCAGATTGCTGTGGCAATGACGGCACCACTTGCGGTTGAGGGGACAGTTCCAACTAATGTGGTACTTACTGTCACACTGCCAACATGTTTCCCCACAAGGGTTCTTGTGCATACGTGGCATCTCGAATTGGTTTGGCAGCAACGTCGGAGCGGCTCCCAATGATTGTGGGGGGAGGGGTCGTGCATATGTGTCAGCGTACCTTTTGGCGATGGTCTGATACGTGTCTCCTTTCTTCAATCTCTTCCTTATCTCCACCAGTTCCTGTTCCACCTGGAACATTCCACTTGTCAGCCTTGTCATCATCTTTGCATGTTCTTTATATTGCTTGTTGAGTGTCGTACACAGCATCAGATTCTTCCACAGTCTCATCACCTTGGCTTTAAGATGTGGAAGACGCATGTCATTGAGCACTTCATCTATTGTGAAGGCTCAGGAATCATCAGCAGCTAAATGTCCAAGCTGCTCATCACTCATCGTGTGGTGGAGACGACCTGTATATCTTTCTTCCAAGTAGACTGTTATGAACCCCACCGTGTCGTCTTTATTTTCCTTTGACGTCACATGACACCCCGTTTGGCCCTGTTTGCCCCTTTTGTTGACCATGTTGTGACTTCCTTTGTGTATATTTGTTCCTTATCTTTGACCAAGGCTGTGCTTATCTCTGACTCATACCTTACACAAGAACTCTCACGTATTTTCCCACCAGAATCGCAACTATACTGGATCCGTCTACGTATATTCTCATCTGACCCACATTGACTCTGCTCCCCATTAAGACATATTACGACTTTGTTGATACATCGAGTACGATACTCCAATTCAGACTCCGATCTCTATTACGTATATAAGGCCCGCCTAGATAGCCTGTATGCCTTAGACTCGACTTCTTAATCAACTTGGTGCATTACCTTCAGGGTGATTCCTAAGACCCGACTCTTGAATCATCTCAGTGCTTCTGGCACTCTTCCGCTCACCGGCACTAAGGGATTAGCTCCTTTGTGTTGACTTCTCACCCGATCTCCGTGTACTTGGAAGACAGTACACCTCTGACTCTGTAGTTCTGCTACACGACTTATCACACGTCGTGACAAACGCCCGCACCAGGCGTTACATAGACTGGGGCTCTGTAAACTGGACCATTCTTCTTCATGCAACCTGCCATGTCCATCCCTCCATTGGTGTAGAAGATATACTTGGCAATGGCAACTGTCCCGTCTGCCATAGTAATCTCGAGGGGGAAGTACATGGATGAGTTGGGGTTATTAGTGAAGAATGGGAACTCTGGGACTTTGTCATCCAACTCCATCCCCAAGAGGTCATTTGGGTGAGGCTCTTCACAGTGGTCAAAGTCATCATTGGGGTTGGGGGATTGGTTTTTGACTCACGCTTTGGCCGCTTCGTAATCAATGGGGGAGGAGGGATGTGTAGAGGGGTGAGCAGATGGGAAGTTCTTGACAACTACGACAGAGGAGGTAAAGGCATCAATGGCAGCGTTGGCAGCAACAAAAGACATGATGGACTGGATGGTGTTAGAATGTTGCTGAGAGAGCATGTACTGGGGAATTCGATGGGGTCTGGGGTTGCTCCTTTTAAGCGTTCTTGGGCACTTCTGGGTGTTGGATGTGGAACTTCGAGATAAGGACTGGGGCAAAGATATCCCTGGCTGGTTCCCACAAGTTGTCAGAGTCTGGGAATCCCTTCCACTTAATGAGGTAATACAGCTTGCGCCCTCGGCCTTGTCACTTCGAGTCTAGAATGCATTCCACTTCCCACTCCTCTTCTCCATCAATAAGGTCAGGTGGGGGTCTTGGGAAGTTCTCCCCATGAATGGAGGTTTCCTTATATGGGGTCAGGAGCTTGGCATGGAAGACGGGATGGATCTTCCATTTCGGCAGCAACTGCAGTTCATAGGATACGTCTGACAGCTTCCTTGTGATCTGGAAGGGTCCATGACATTGGGGCGCTAGTTTGGCCAAGGGGTGTGACACGTGAATGTTCCTTCCCTTGAGCCATACCCAGTCATTGGTCTGATAAGGTGTGAATGTGCTTGGCTGTGCAGCCAGAAGTTGCTGTGCCTTTACCAGGTTTTCATTGGCTGATTGTTGTAGTTCTTCCCATTGGCTTATCTGTTGGGTTACCAAAGGGACATTAGTGGGCTTATCTGTCCATGTGGTGCATGGGGTCCAGCCCATGATAAGGGAGAAGGGGGTGGCCTTTGTTGTTCCGTTGGGCCATGAGTTGTGAGCAAACTCCACAGTTGACAGCCATTCCGCCCAGTCATCTTGTCTGCCATTGCACCAAAACCGAAGGTATTGTTCTAACCACTGGTTTGTTCATTCGGACTGTCTGTCTGTTTGTGGATGGTAAGCTGTGGAGATATTTTGTGTGATGTCTAACATCTTGCATAGGGCTTTAGCAAATGCTGAAGTGAACTTGGTGTCTTGGTCAGATATAATCTTCTTGGGGAGTCCATAGTGGTGGTATACATGATTCAGGTATAACTTCACCACTCCTTTGGCTGTGATAGTTTCATTACAGGGGATGAATAGGGCTGCTTTGGAGCAATCATGGTTGGTGATCATGAGGATGGTGTCGAAGCCCTGTGATTTGGGTAGCTTGACAATAAAGTCCATGGCGATGGTCTGGAAGGGAGTTGATGCGATGGGAGTGATGGGGTGTATTGGTGGGACTTTTGGGTGTGTGTTAACCTTGTTTGCTTGACATGCTGTGCATCCCTGCACATAACTCTTGACATCCTTTTTCATATTGGGCCACCAATAGTCTCTTTTGGCAAGGGCATAGGTGTTGGCAATGCCAGGGTGGCCAGCAGAGGGGAGATCGTGGTGAAAATGGATCACCCCCCTCTTAATGTTGTTGCCACTGGTGACAACAAGCCGATCTCCATCTTTCCACCAAAGGCCACTGATTTCTTTTAAGTTGTGTGCTTTGGCCCATGAATGGCATAGTTCCTGGTTCATGTTTTGGGAGATTTGTGCCCATAGGTCCATGTCGTGGAGACTGACCATGGAGGTCTTTGCAAATACCTCCTCTGGGAGGACAGTGACGTCGTTATTGTCATCCTTGCCCATATGCATATCTGGCCTGCGTGACAGCGCATCCACTCTGGCGTTCTGGCTCCCAGCAATGTGTTTCAAGGTGAAGTTATATTCCTCTAACTCCAGGACTTCTTGTGCCACACGTCGACTGATTTTGTGGGGTTCTTTCCAATACAATAGGTTGGAATGGTCAGTGTGGATGATGGTTTTATGAGGAGTTCCTGCCAGGTAGGGTCGCCAGTGTTGTAATGCCTTGACTATGGCTAAGAGTTCCCTGTCCCAGATGTCATAGTTCCATTCAGCTGGGGAGAAGGTCTCAGAGTAGTATGCCACTGGGTGAAGTACTTGTGTGGCATCTCTCTGGTATAACACCACCCTGTTCGCGAAGTGGGAGGCATCCACTTCTAATTCAAAGGGATGGCTCAGATCCGGTTGGATGAGTACTGGCTCTGAGCCGACTAGGTCCCTGATCTGTTCAAATGCCTGTTGCTGTGCCATACCCCAATGCCATGGTACATCCTTTTTCAATAGATCGTTTAATGGTCATGCGATGCCTGAAAACCCCTTGACAAAGCGTTGGTAGAAGTTACAGAACCTGATGAATGATCGGACATCCTTGACACAGGTTGGCACAGGCCATTCCCAGATCCCTTGTACTTTAACGGGATCCATGCGCACTTGTCCTCCTTCTAAGATGACTCCTAGGTACTCAACACTTCATTGTTCGAAGGAGCACTTGGCTGGCTTGAGGTACAGGTTGTGTTCTTGTAATATGTCCAGTACCTGATGCATGCAGTCTTGATGGTGGTCTAAGTTGTCTGGGGTGGCTACTAAGATGTCATCCATGTAGACCACCACTTCTCCAGTAAGAATAAGATCACAGAAGATGTGGTTCATCATGGACTGGAATGTTGCTGGCAAGTTCATAAGACCAAAGAACATGACATTTGGTTCGAACAATCCTTGGTTTGTTTTGAATGCTGCTTTGCACTGGTCACCTTCCTTGATTCTGACATTATTGTAACCCCATCACACATCCATCTTTGAGAAGAGGGACTTGTCCCTCATAGTGTCAATGAGCTCAGAGATGAGCAGCAGGGGGTAGGTGTTTTTCACAGTATGAGCATTGATTCGCCGGTAATCCTGGACTGGTCGTAGCTTACCATCCTTCTTTTTGATAAAGAAGAAGGGCAAGGCGTACTGCAACTTGGATGGGTGAATGTACCCTTTTGCCAAATGTTCTTCAAGGAACTCTGTCAGCACCACCTGTTTGGACTGGGACAGCGGATAAATTTTGCAATCTATCACCGCTGGCGTATCAGGGAGCAGGTCTATGGCATGATCCCATGGTTGAGAGGGTGGAAAGTGCTGTGACTCTTCTTCGGAGAACACTTTCCAATGCCAGTGATAGGTGCTCGGCACTACGTTGCTGTAAGTCCTCTCTGTCTGCCCCTGTACTGCCTTTTGGGCTAACTCTGATGCTTTGGTGGCATAACAGCAACCTGGGTCTTCTTCATCTGTACTTGTGGCTCTTACTGTTGGGTGTCTGATCGCATAATCATAGCCTATCGATGTAATGATGGTGGGGTATGAATCTTTATCCATTGTCATGTCAGCCCAATTGATCTTTGGTTTGAATGTGGCAAGCCATGGATATCCCAGGATAAGATCTTCATCCCCTAAGTTGGTAATCAGGAAGTGAATGACCTTTGTTGTTTCCCCAACTTGGATGTTCAGGTTGGTATAATGTGTGATTTTTCCAGTGTGATTGGCTGTTCTGTCAATATTCCAGATATTCTTTTCTTGGGGGAGAGCCAGTATCCCTAGGCTTAAGGTTTTGATTAGTCGCAGACTAATAAAGTTGTCTGTGGCTCCAGAGTCCACTAAGATATCTTGGTTGGCTGTCCTCTGTGTAGTCTCGAAATGAACTGGTATTTTTAACGATTTGAACCGACTAGTGTACACAGAGGTAACATGGAGTGCTTGCACCCAGGCTGATGGGGTAGAGCTTAACAAAAATCCTTCTTTGCAAATGCCTTCTCAACGAGAATGGCGTGCACTTCCTCACTCTCCTTCATCATATTTGCCCATATATCTTGGGCCTTCTCTTCCTTGGTTCGTTTGTCTGCAGCTGGTGGGTTATTGTGGATGGGGGCTACAGGTGCAGTGGTTGCTTCTGTGACTTGTACTCCCTTCTTCGGGCAGTCTTGGGACATGTGCCCCTGTCCTTTACAGCAGAAGCACCACCCTTCCTTGTTATGTCCGGTGCGGGACGTTCCACACGACTTGTGTGACAGCTTCATTCGCGTATTCAGATAAGAAGCCAATAAGACTTCTTGGAGTTTTAAGGGGATGAGTCAAAGTCACAGGGGCTGCTCCCTGATGACAATGTTAAGCGGAAGTGTCGAAAACACTGAGACAACTGAGTCAGAGGTTTCAAGGGGAAGTCCAGAAGACAAACACCAATGTATTCAATAAGTCAAGTCTGAGGCCTACATTGTAGTTACAGTGGACTTATATACATAATCAGATGGGCATCTACAAGATAATGATAATGGAGTCAGGTGGGCCCGAATATATGAAAGCGGAGGGCGTAAAGCCTGGCTTCTGATAGGGTATTAAGTAAATGTCTGGTCATAAAGATAAGAAGATAACAGATAAGAGACAAGACATAACATGAGTAAATAGATGGTCAACAGGCATCAACAAGTCATGGGGATGGGTGAAGAGCATGTGACAGATCCCAGGACAGAGACGTAATCGAAAAGTGTAGTGTAGGTGGGAGGGCTGGGTTTGCATTGGGGAGAGTGAAGAAAAGAGGTATGCTTGGTGGGGTTTGTAACATCACCCCCTCTTCTGGTTCTAGCAGACCTGGCTAGAAACGACTCATACTGTCATCATCCTGCACCAGTTCCAGGTAATCATCAGCTACATTATGATCGTCGAGAGTGTTGTTCTCTTTGTCCAAATCCTGGGGACATCTATGGGTGCGTAGGAATCCATACGGACCTCATTGTCCACACTGGTAGCACAGGTCATGGATTGGGCAGTTGAGCTTGTGATGCCCAAGTCATGACGTAAGCACTTGCCACACCAACCTGATGGATTGATGATCATCAGGGCCACGCCCACATGGCAGAAGATACAGAACCTACTCCAGTGCAGATTGCTGCAGCAATGGCAGCACCACTTGTGATTGAGGGGACAGTTCCAGCTAATGTGATACTTGCTATCACATCGCCAACATGTCTCTCCTTGGGGGTTCTCGTGCATGTGTGGCATTTTGAATTGGTTGGGCAGCAGCATCTGTCACAGCCAGGTCTCTGCTGTGTCTAGGATCATTCAAGTCAAGCCCCTTCAAGATATGGAGTGCCTGCAAGGTCAAGACTGTCAAGGACAAGTCAATTCAAGGTGTCAAAGCGAACCACAGAGGGCCGCAGTTAGGGTTCAAGGCCCACACAAGATAAGAAGGGCACACGTGCAAGAAGCAAGTCGAAGCAGTGGCAATAGGCCCTGCTGGAGGTTCTGGGGTGAAGGCTTCCTAAGTTGCAGCTTAGGAAGTTCAAGGGGATTCTGGTGAAGAACAGTAGACCTGTATTAGATACAAGAGAACAGACTTAAAGTCTGTCTCTTCTAGTACGTCCTCCTTAAATACAAGTATTCTAGTGTCTTTGTAAGTAAAGGAGAATATTCAGTATAGTAAAGTAAATGTCCATGTAAATCTCCACTGGAGATTGAGGCAGGAAATGTAAGTGGGAGTTGCACCCACTCCAAAAGCAAATGAGTGTCAGTCCAAGTCAGTCTAAGAAGTCCGGAAATCAGATAAGGAGAGATCATCAACTCCAGTCACATGACTTGGAGTAAGAGGACAATGAAGCAGAAGTCAAACGCGCGCAAGTTCAAAAAATGTCACAACTCCGTCACAAATGCGTCACAAATGCGTCACGAACCGTTACATCGACAAAAAGCGTCACAGCATCAGTGCAGCTCCCAGTGACCATGGTGGAAGGGGATGTGTGTAAGTGTCTGTGTACCTCTTGGCGATAGTTTGGTATGCATCCCCCTGTTCCAACCTCTTTTGAATCTCGACCAACTCCTGCTCTACTTGGAACATCCCACTTGTTAATCTTGTCATTTGTTTTGCATGTTCCTTGTATTGGGTATTGAGCGTGGTGCGCAGTGTCAGGTTCTTCTGCAGTCTCATGACCTCAGCCTTAAGACACAGAAGACGCATGTTGTTCAGGACCTCATCGATTGCGAAGGCCTGTGAATCTTTGGCAGCCAAATGTGCAAGCTGCTCATCACTCATCATGTGGTGGAGGCAGCCTGTATACCTTTCCTCCAGATAAACTGGTGCCCCGTAGACAGGGCCATTCTTCCTCATGCACCCTGCGACATCCATACCTCCATTCGTGTAGAAGATATACTTAGCGATGGCGACTGATCTGTCAGCCATGGTAATCTCCAGAGGGTAGTATGTTGAGGAGTTCGGATTATTGGTGAAAAAGGGGAATTCAGGGACCTCATCATCCATCTCCATACCTAGCAGGTCGTTCAGATGCGGCTCCTCACAGTGTTCGAAGTCATCATTGGGATTGGGGGATTGGTTCTTGGTTTGCGCCTCTGCAGCTTCGTAGTCAATGGGGGAAGAGGGACGTGTCAAGGGGTGAGTGGAAGGGAAGTTTTTGATAACAACAGTAGAGGAGGTGAAGG
>WTXG01000418.1:0-24307 GCA_022496185.1 Multifurca ochricompacta | reverse complement strand
AAGTCAGATGCAATTATATAAGCATCATGTGAACACTGTCAGGTGACCTATTACTTCATCAGTCACATGACTACATGTCACATTCACATTCCCACAATCAGGTGATATTCAAAGTGGGAAAACCTTCCCATGATCATGTGATACAAGTGTGAGTAGTGTTTAAAAGTCTGGTCCAGTCCAGTTTTTCAATATATTTCATGTGGACTGGACTAGCAACCAGTCTATAGTAACTCAAATATAACACAACTGCAGACTGGACTGCTTAGGACTGGTCCATAGCAGTTCATTTTTGGTCCAAGAACTGGTTGAAACCAGTCTAGACCAGTATTTTTAGTGCCTTAAAGATAAGATAAAGACAGAGCATTCTAATATAGATAACTACCATTGAAACTGCACAGAATGCAGATAGTGATGTACACATAAGGCTTAAGGCAATCAGAGACACTCAGAATTGTGCTTAGAGCAAATATATTACTATTACTACTATCCTACAAAGTTTCAGATCAGATCATGCATCTGATCTGAAGTGAGACAAGAATCAGTTACAGTGACTCAAAAATGTGATTCAATGTTTGGCACTTTTTGATTATTTGTAAATTAATGACAAAGCTAGGCCAAACAGAGCCAAGTGTTTGGTGTAGGCCTGGCAGATGTACATAATAGCTTTATACCAAAAAAGGAATTATGTAATTATGAGTGGTATTTATGGAGATATAGGCAATGTAATCTGATGCATCATTGAATCACATTTTGAGTCACTGTAACTGATTCTTGTCTCACTTCAGATCAGATGCATGATCTGATCTGAAACTTTGTAGGATAGTAGCAATAATAATATACTTGCTCTATGCACAATTCTGAGTGTCTCTGATTGCCTTAAGCCTTATGTGTACATCACTATCTGCATTCTGTGCAGTTTCAATGGTAGTTACAGTGCCTCACAAAACTGAGTCAATGTTTTGCACTTTTGCACTGTTAGTTGAATATTGCATCAGCCAAAACAAATATAAACAAAGTCTTCATATACCATAAAAGGCACACAATAAGGGGTATGTAATGCAACAATAATTATGTAAGTCTGATCAAAACCTGTGGAGCTATGTCCATTTAAAATTGGGGACTCATTTAGTGCTTAAAAGTCCAGTTTGTTGAACTGGAAAAAACCAGCAACTGGACTGAACTGAACTGAAAATAAACTGGACTGCCAGTTGCAGTTCATCAGATTCTCAGGAGGCAACTAGTTGCAGTTTCAGAAATTCAATATTACATAAAACTGATCAAAACCAGTCTGAACTGGTCTTTTGCCAGGTTGTTAGGTAATACATCACCTGACCATAAAAGCCAGAAAATTAATACCAACAGTAGTGCTTAAAAGTCCAGTTTGTTGAACTGGAAAAAACTGGTAACTGGACTGAACTGAACTGAAAATAAACCAGACTGCTGGTTGTGGTTCATCAAATTCTCAGGAGGCAACCAGTTGCAGTTTCACAAATTCAATATTTTATTAAACTGGTCTAAACCAGTCTGAACCAGTCCTATTTCCAGATTGTTAGGTAATACATCACCTGACCATGAAGCCAGGAAATTAATACCTGCAGCATGGATTGAACCTGAGACATCCAGAACAAGCCAAAATGTGCTGCTCTAACTGCTGAGCCACCCAGCCTCACCAGTGAAGTCACACAATATTCTATATATAGGGTTATGTAGAGGTGCATTGTCTGGCACTTAAAACCATTCTGTTGAAGTAGAAATCAATTTGTGACAAACAATACAAACATCATTTATTAAACAAAGTGCGACTATTACAATTGGTCACCATATTACTTTTACAACATGGCACAACTCAAGAAAGGAAAGACCACAGCTTCAAAAAAGTCCACACCAGCAAAGAAAACCCCAGGTACAACTTCACAAGTCATGAGGAAGCACAACAAGTGGCATATTTCAGATGAAAGCTCTAGCAATAATGACAGTAACAGCTCACCAGATGCCCCATCTCACCCAAAATGGAAACCACATAAGCAAAAGAAGCATGTTGATCCTGAAGTGTATGAAGTTGAGGAAAGTGTCACAGAGCCAGAGCACATTGAAGAGGAAGAGTGGAGCAGTGATGAGCCTGAAGAAGGGAATGATGAGGTATGTGATGATACACCTGCATTGATACCATAGACTCACAAGGGAGACAGGCCAAGAGTGACCATGAAAGTGACCTTGATGACCACCACTGCATTGAGGCACCACCTGAGCTAAACATGAAGAAAAGTGCCACAAAAGACTTACTAACAATATTTTCAGACCTCATAACTGTCCATTTTACAAGGGGCAGCATTACAGAGACAGTGAGGGGAAGATGGTGTCTGGTATGCAAGTGAGTACTCTTGTAATATCTTTGAGTGATGCAGATGCTTACCATAGTGTAGAGTGGATGATAGAATAGTGAAATCAAAGGGTTTGAGGAAAACCTTCTTTACTGGAAGCAATTCATCCTGCTGCCAGCACATCCATCAGCACTATGATCTGTATAAGAAGCAGTGTGAAGATGTGAACATACCTCCTAACCACAGGGCAATTCCACTGCCTATCTTGAGGGGCATTAAGGCAGGGAAGGATCCAAAGATACAAGTACAGAAGAAGCTGGATGGAATTGTCATCAAGTGAGAGGATGTAAAGGAGTTCAGTTGTGATGGTATACTTGATGCAGTGGCCAAGTTTGTTGCTTGTGATGACCAGGTATGTGACCATAATTTAACTAGGTGGTGGTTGAAGAAACTAAGCCCATGGTCAACAGTTGCTAGCAGTCACAAACAAAGCATTGTTTAGGAATTGTCTCATAATCATGAGACCAAAAACAAACAAACAGGACTTACCAACAACACACAATGTATCAGTGTATATTCACAATCAGTTCATCAAGCAGTTGAAGCAGCTGAAGATACAGATCACAGTGTTCATCACATCTGCAGATTGGTTATATGGTCCAATAACAACTCTGCATTGCAATGGTGTTACGTCCGGTGTGAGACGTTCTGCACGACTTGTGCGACAGCTTCGTTCGTGTGTTCAGATAAGAGACCAATAAGGCCTCTTGGAGTGTAAGTGAGTGAGTCAAAGCCAACGGGGCTGTTCCCGAGTGGCAATGTTGAGCGGAGAGTGCCGAAAGCACTGAGACAATCGAGTCAGAGGTTTCAAGGGGAAGTCCAGAAGACAAACACCGATGTATTCAATAAGTCGAGTCTGAGGTCTACATGGTAGTTACAGTGGACTTATATACGTAATCGAATGGGCGTCTACGAGATAAGCGAACGGAGTTATGTGGGCCCAAATATACGAAAGTGAAGGGCGTAAAGCCTAGCTTCTGATAGGGAACTAAGTAAGTGTCCGGTCGTACGATAAGGGATAAGAGATAAGGAAAAGGAGTCAATCATAGACAAAGCGAGACAAACAGAGACAAAGTCAATCACGGGAAGGAAGTAAGCACGTGACAGATCCCACGATGGAGACGTGATCTGGTAATGTAGGGTGGGCGGCAAAAGGGGGTTGTCGTTGGGTAGGAAGAAAAAACAGGAAGGATGGGGTTCGTAACATCACCCCCTCTTCTGGTTCTAGCAGTCCCGGCTAGAAACAACTCGTACCGTCATCATCCTGTACCACTCCAGGTAATCGTCAGCTACATTACGGTCATCCATGCTATACGACTCCAACTCTTGCGGACACGCGTGGGTACGAAGAAACCCATATGGCCACGCTGGCCACATGCACGGCATAAGTCGTAGACGGGGCAGTCGATTTCTTTATGCCCAGCGTTATGGCGAAGGCACTTGCCGCACCAGCCTGACGGTTGGTGATGGTTGGTGCCACTCCTACACGTCGGAAGATGCAGTGTCTGCTCCAGTGGAGATTGCTTCGACAGTGTCACACCATTTGCGGTTGAGGGGACAGTTCCAGCTTATGTGATACCTGCTATCACATCGCCAGCAGGTTTCCCCGCGCGGGTTTTCATGCAAGCGTGGCATCTCCAGCCGAGTCGGCAGTAACGTCGGGGCCGCACCCAAGGTTCGAGGGGGGAGGGGTCGTGCATAAGTATCTGCGTACCTTTCAGCAATTGTCTGGTACGCATCCCCCGCTTCCAACCTCTTCCTGATATCCACAATCTCCGATTCCAGCTGGAACATCCCATTTGTCAGCCTTGCCATCATCTTTGCGTGCTCCTTATATTGTTGGTTTAGCATCCTCCTCAAGGTGATACTCTTCCTCAGCCTCATGACTTCCGCCTTCAAGCGCGGCAGTCTCATGTCGTTCATCACCTCATCGATTGCGAAGGCGCGACAGTCTTCGCGGCGAGATGCCCCAACTGTTCGTCAGTCAACTGTGGTGGAGCGACCCGTATACCTCTCCTCCAGATAGACCGGAGCTCCGTAAACCGGCCCATCCTTCTTCATACACCCCGCCACATCCATTCCGCCATTGGTATAATAGATGTATTTGGCGATGGCTGTAGATCCGTCGGCCATTGTGATCTCCAAGGGGAAGTACATCGAGGAGTTGGGGTTGTTGGGGATGAACGGGAATTCTGGGGCTTCGTCATCGATCTCTCCGTTGAGCAGGTCGTTGGGGTGGGGGTCTTTGCGATGGGTGAAGTCGTCATTTGGGTTCGGGGATTGGTTTTAATTCGGGCCTCTGCGGCTTCATAGTCGATAGGGGAAGAGGGGCGCGTGGAGGGATGAGCAGAAGGGAAGGCTTCCACGGCCACAGTGGTGGTAGTGAAGGCGTCGATAGCGGCAGAGGCAGTGATGAAGGAGGAAGACATGTTAGAGTGTAGTTAGGACGTTGCTGGTGAGGCGTTGTTCTGGGGAAAAGTCTGGAGTTGGTTCCCCCCTTTTAACTGTTCTTGGGTGCTTGGGGATGTCGTAAATGGAACTCCGCAATCAGGTCCGGGGCAGAGATATCCCCGGCTGGTTCCCACGAGTTGTCAGAGTCTGGGAAACCTTTCCACTTGATCAGGTAATACAATTTGCGCCCTCGGCCTTGTCGCTTGGAGTCTAGAATGCGCTCCACTTCCCATTCTTCTTCGCCGTTGATAAGGTCAGGCGGGGGTCTCGGGAAGTTCTCTCCGTGAATGGAGGTTTCCTTGTAAGGGGTCAGAAGCTTGGCATGGAAGACTGGGTGGATCTTCCATTTCGGTGGCAACTGTAGTTCGTAAGAGACGTCTGACAGCTTCCTTGTGATTTGGAAGGGTCCGTGGCGTTGGGGCGCTAATTTGGCCGAAGGGTGTGACGTGTGAATATTCATACCCTCGAGCCACACCCAGTCATTGGTCTGATAAGGTGTGAATGTGCTTGGCTGTGCTGCCAGAAGCTGTTGCGCCTTTACCAGATTCTCATTGGCTGATTTCCGCAGCTCTTCCCATTGGCCGATTCGTTCGGTTACTGACAGGACGTTGATGGGCTTCTCTGTCCATGTGGTGCGTGGGGTCCAGCCCATGATAAGGGAGAAAGGGGTGGCTTTTGTCGTTCCATTGGGCCATGAATTGTGAGCGAATTCTGCGGTCGACAGCCATTCTGCCCAGTCGTCTTGCCTGCCGTTGCACCAAAACCGGAGATACTGTTCCAACCATTGGTTCGTCCGCTCCGACTGTCCGTCTGTCTGTGGATGGTATGCCGTCGAGATATTCTGCGTGATGTCCAGCGTTTTGCATAAGGCTCTAGCGAATGCCGATGTAAAACGGGTATCTCGGTCAGAGATAATCCTTTTAGGGAGTCCGTAATGACGGTATACATGGTTCAGGTATAATTTCGCCACTCCTTCCGCTGTGATAGTTTCGTTGCAGGGAATGAAGAGGGCCGCTTTAGAACAATCGTGGTCTGTGATTGTAAGGATGGTATCGAAGCCTTGTGATTTGGGCAGCTTGACAATGAAGTCCATGGCGATGGTCTGGAAAGGAGTCGATGTACTGGGAGTGATGGGAAGCATTGGTGGGACTTTTGGGTGCGTGTTCACCTTGTTTGCTTGACATGATGCGCATCCTCGTACATAGCTCTCAATGTCTTTCTTCATATTGGGCCACCAATAGTCTCTCTTGGCCAGGGCATAAGTGTTGGCAATGCCTGGATGGCCAGCGGAGGGAAGGTCGTGATGAAAATGGATCACCCCCTTCTTAATGTTGTCACCACCGGTGACAACAAGTCGATCTCCATCTTTCCACCAAAGACCGCTGATTTCTTTTAAATTGTGAGCGTCAGCCCATGAACGACACAGGTCTTGGTTCATATTTTGGGAGACTTGTGCCCAAAGGTCCATATCATGGAGACTGACAACGGCCGTCTTGGCAAATACCTCTTCTGGGAGGACAGTGATGTCGTTATTGTCGTCTTCCCCCGTATGCATGTCTGGTCTGCGCGACAATGCATCTGCTCTAGCATTCTGACTCCCAGCAATGTGTTTCAGCGTGAAGTTATATTCTTCTAATTCCAGGACTTCTCGTGCTACACGCCGGCTGATCTTGTGGGGTTCCTTCCAGTACAAGAGGTTGGAATGATCGGTGTGAATGATGGTCTTATGAGGGGTCCCCGCCAAATAGGGTCGCCAGTGTCGCAACGCCTTGATTATGGCTAAAAGCTCCCTGTCCCAGATGTCGTAGTTCCTTTCGGCGGGGGAGAAGGTCTCGGAATAATACGCCACTGGGTGAAGCACTTGTGCGGCATCTCTCTGATATAATATTGCCCCGTTCGCAAAATGCGAGGCGTCCACCTCTAGTTCGAAGGGGTGGCTCAGATCTGGTTGGATAAGCACTGGTTCTGAGCCGACGAGGTTTCTAATCTGTTCAAACGCCTGCTGCTGTGCGGCATCCCAATGCCATGGTACATCCTTTTTCAGTAGATCGTTCAGTGGTCGCGCTATGCCCGAAAATCCCTTGACGAATCGTCGGTAAAAGTTACAGAATCCGATGAATGATCGGACATCCTTGACGCAGGTCGGTACGGGCCACTCCCAGATTCCCTGTACTTTTACGGGATCCATGCGTACTCGTCCTCCTTCCAAGATGACCCCTAGATACTCAACGCTCCGTTGTTCAAAGGAGCATTTGGCAGGTTTGAGGTAGAGGTCATGTTCATGCAGTATGTCCAGTACCTGATGTACCCGGTGTCGGTGGTGGTCCAAATTATCTGCAGTGGCTACTAGAATGTCGTCCATATAGACCACTACTTCTCCGGTGAGAATGAGATCGCGGAAGATATGATTCATCATGGCCTGGAACATTGCCGGCGAGTTCGTGAGGCCAAAGAACATAACATTGGGCTCGAACAACCCTTGATTTGTTTTGAATGCCGCTTTGCACTGGTCTCCTTCCTTGATCCTGACGTTGTTATAACCCCATCGCATGTCCATCTTTGAGAAGAGGGACTTATCCCTCATGGTGTCAATAAGTTCGGAGATGAGCGGTAGGGGGTAAGCATTTTTCACAGTGTATGCGTTAATCCGCCGATAATCCTGAACTGGTCGCAGCTTGCCATCCTTCTTTTTGATGAAGAAGAAGGGTGAAGCGTACTGCGACTTGGATGGGCGAATATATCCTTTTGCCAAATGTTCTTCCAGGAACTCCGTTAATGCCACCTGCTCAGACTGGGACAGTGGATAGATTTTGCAATCTATTGCTGTTGGCGTATCAGGGAGTAAGTCTATGGCATGGTCCCATGGTCTGGGAGGTGGAAAACGCTGGGATTCTTCCTCGGAAAACACCTTCCAATGCCGATGGTAGGCACTCGGCACTACATCGCTGTATGTCTTTTCCACCTGCCCTTGTATTGCCTTTTGGGCTAGTTCCGACGCTTTAGTGGCGTAACAGTGTCCTGGGTCTTCTCCGTCCATGCTCGTGGCTTTTATCATTGGGTGTCTGACTGCATAGTCATATCCTATCAACGTGATGATAGTGGGATATGATTCTTTATCCATTGTCGCGTCAGCCCAGTTGATCTTGGGCTCAAACGCGGCAAGCCACGGATATCCAAGATAAGATCCTCGTCTCCTAGATCCGTAATCAGGAAACGAATATTCTTCGTAGTCTCTCCAACCTGGACCTTCAGATCTGTGTAATGAGTGATCTTTCCAGTGTGATTGGCTGTTCCGTCAATGTTCCAAATGTTCTTTTCCTGGGGAAGTGCCAGCCGTCCCAGGCCCATTGTTTTGATTAGTCGTGGGTGAATAAAGTTGTCTGTGGCTCCAGAGTCCACTAAAATATCTCGATCGGCCGTCCTCTGTGTAGTTTCAAAATGGACTGGTATTTTCAATGATTTGAATCGACTAGCATACACAGAGGTAACATGGAGTGCTCGTGCCCAGGCCGATGGGTTTGAGCCTAACAAAAATCCTTCTTTGCAAATGCCTTTTCTACTAGTATGGCGCGCACTTCCTCACTCTCCTTCATCATATTGGCCCAATATCCTGAGCCTTCTCTTCTTTTGATCGCTTGTCCACGGCGGGGGGGTTGTTCTGAACGGGGTGTTCCGGTGCCACCGTGGCGACAGCAACTCGCACTCCCTTCTTGGGCAGTCCCGGGACATATGTCCCAATGCTCTGCAACGGAAGCAGCGTCCTTCCTTCATTAGTGTCTGCCGCTCGTCTTCCGTAAGTGCTGCCCGAGCTCGGGCCCATCTGCAGAGGTATCCATAGCGTTTGGATCCCTCTGGCCGTGTGGTGCGGGCTTCACTCCGAACGCTGTCTTCCACTGGTCTCGGGTCTTTCCTTTTTGGTGTCAACTCCAAACCTTGTCTGGAAGTCAAGGTAGTCTTGTTGCTGCCTCCGAGCAGCATCAACCCAAGTATCCCAGTCGTGGGGGTGATGAAACTGAATAATGTTTTTGACAAGGGGGTTGGGCAATCCTTGTGAGAAGAGGTCAACGTTGCCTCTTCGTCTATGTCATAGCCGGCTCTGTTGGCTAACTTCTGAACTTGGCGACGTATGCGTCAAGTTCTCCCTTCTCCATTTGAGGGACTTTAGCTCCCGGGCTGCCTTCTGCTTGGCCTGCCCATCCGTGAAGGCATCCTTAAACCGCTCAGCGATGGTCTCCCAAAGACCTTCACTAGTGGTACGACGCCCACTTTCGACTTGTTCATTCAGCCATTCCAGCTGTTCCATGGTCCAGTCGTCGACCGCTCCCCCCGAACAGGGAAAGGAACAGATTGGCTCGTTGAAAGGGATTGACAATCTGTGGGACGTCATGGTTGAAGTTTTTAAAGGTGTGAACTCCAACATGAATTTTTTGCTTTGTGAGCGGTCCCCAGTGAAGTTTGGGGAAGTACTCCTGATAATCGTCCGGACGGGGGAGGAATATTTGGTGGTGCCGCCACTGGGGCTGGTGGGGCGGGGTCTGGAAGTTGAGCGGCAATGGTGGACATGTTTGGTAAAATGGGGTGACAGTGTTGGTGGATTGTATAGAAATCTGGGGAGTTGTCAAAGCAGGGGCTCTGAACGTAACAACTTCGGGTGCAACTGGGGCTGTAGACGATGCTAATACCAGTGCTTCTTCGCTATGTTCTTCTACGTACTCCTCTGGTTCAGAGTCCGTGACAATGGCCGGGGGATTTTCTCTCCACGGGCCTAATCCAAATTCAGGTGGGGCAGGTCTGGTTGTAACCCAAGAGTTTCGACTGTCCGAGTATCGGATACAGTACCAAACTCTCTTCTCTTCGTCGTATTCTACCGGTTGGTATCTTCCGTCGTGATAGACGTAGTATCCAAACTCGGACTCGAAATCTTTCCAGGCGGCAGAGCCAAGTACTTGCTGTGAAAGATTATTCTCATCTCTGTGTTGATGAGTTCTTCCCGAAGAGGGTCTGACTGCGGCTGGAAGCCACTGTGAGAGACTCGACTTGATGTTACGTCCGGTGTGAGACGTTCTGCACGACTTGTGCGACAGCTTCGTTCGTGTGTTCAGATAAGAGACAATAAGGCCTCTTGGAGTGTAAGTGAGTGAGTCAAAGCCAACGGGGCTGTTCCCGAGTGGCAATGTTGAGCGGAGAGTGCCGAAAGCACTGAGACAATCGAGTCAGAGGTTTCAAGGGGAAGTCCAGAAGACAAACACCGATGTATTCAATAAGTCGAGTCTGAGGTCTACATGGTAGTTACAGTGGACTTATATACGTAATCGAATGGGCGTCTACGAGATAAGCGAACGGAGTTATGTGGGCCCAAATATACGAAAGCGAAGGGCGTAAAGCCTAGCTTCTGATAGGGAACTAAGTAAGTGTCCGGTCATACGATAAGGGATAAGAGATAAGAGAAAAGGAGTCAATCATAGACAAAGCGAGACAAACAGAGACAAAGTCAATCACGGGAAGGAAGTAGAGCACGTGACGGATCCCACGATGGAGACGTGATCTGGTAATGTAGGGTGGGCGGCAAAAGGGGGTTGTCGTTGGGTAGGAAGAAGAAAACGGGAAGAGATGGGGTTCGTAACAAATGGACAAGTTGTAAAGAATATCTCATGGGCTGCTTTCAAGCTTTCCAACCAAGATTGGGCAAGGATTGTGGATGCCAGAAACATTCTTGTGGTATGTGGCCTACTACTACTATGTTACCAATTTTGTGCTTATGATAGACAGGACTTGGATCAGGTACTACATTATTTTTCAGCTGAGAAACACCCTACACTGTGGCATGCATTACCAGCAATTGAGGAACTTCAGACAGCATGGGAGGCCAAGCATGATGACAAGAAGTATATTCTCTATCAAGATGCCATACAGGATGGGCTCGATAAGCTAAACAAGTACTATTCTCACTTTGATCAGAAGCACTGTTACATTTTAGCACTTGGTAAGTTTTGTTGCAATATCTTTCTGATAAGGGTTTAACATAATGAGACCAGTCCTTCACCCATATTACAAACTCACATACATCAAGCTTGCATGGGGTGGTGCAGAAGAACAGGCTAAGGAACAAGAAGAAGGTAATCAACAGGCAAAAAACTGGCAGGATGAGGCAAGAAAGGTTGTTGAAGCAGAGGTAATGTGTTATTGTCACTCTCCAATCCTATTGACTGACATGTTATAGATGGAAAAATACTGGAAGAACTGCCCATGAGCACCACCCACTCCAATGGCAACCACCACTACTGGCAATACTGAATCTGCAATGGCCACTGCATCAGTTCTGTCTGATTTCCATTGATATCACCTTGCCCTCCTTGCTGTGGACAGAGCTGAGGGATGGGAGGATGAACTATGGCAGTATTTGAGGGACATGCCAGCTGATGTGACACCAGAGATGGACATAATTTTATGGTGGCAGGTGCATAAATTAATTCTATTTAACTTGATAGTACTTAATGTCTTATACTATGAACAATAGAACAATCACAAGCTTTATCCAACCCTTGGACACATTGCACTCGACATTCTCCCAATACCTGCATCTTCTGTCCCATGCAAGTGACTCTTTTCAGCTGCTAAGGGAGTTGCAGATGATCGATGTTCATCCCTAGGTCCAAAGAAATTTGAAGAACTCCAGATAATGAAGTTTGCATGGCATAACAACATTGCAGATTTGGCTGCTTGGAATTCTGGCTTTGTTGAAGAGGTGGATGTTGATGAATTTCATGAGTTGCTGTGGGCCAACAATTGGCAGAATGCATTTGATGGGAATGAACTTGATGAAGCAATAGAATATCATGATACCATAGTAGAACTTTAGATACCCAGTTAGATATGATTCACATAGACTAGTAGGATAGTCATGTACTGGTATGCAATTCCCAACTAGTGATGTGCACAGCTTGGCTCAAAGCTGTAAGCTGGCCGTTTCTGAGCCGGAAAAAGCTGGGCTGACATAGGCCATGAAAACAGCTTCCAGCGGCCCATGGCTCAGGCTTAAGGTTTGGAAAGCCTGAAGCCGTGGCTTTTGGTTGCAAACTGTTGAACCAGAATACCAGTACAGAGATAGCAACATAATTGTGATTGTGTTTAGATAAAACAATTGATGAGATAAAAACATGTCTCACATTAATTAAAATACTAAGTATATACATCTCAGACTGATCATGCGATTAAATCACATTGCAAGATAATACATTTGTTTACTTTAACTTAGTAGCTGATATAGTACATGTCCTGGATGCACATTTTTTGGCATCCCAGACCAATTGAAAACCATCCTGAGGGTGTCATGCAATTGCGTGTCTTGCAGAGTCAACCTTCTTAGACTTAGATAAGATAAGAAGGAGTTTGGACTGATCTGACCCAGTCCACGTGATGCCAAGTAGTTGCTGCCCTACACATGGACACTGATAGATACATGTGGCCTTTGTTTGAGTAATACAATTTGATGATTTGATTATAGAGTGATCTAAAGTAGTCTAGTATGTATTTTAGATAATGCCAGACTGGCAGAAACAATTGCGCGTTAATAAACAAGATGTGTCAGGGTACTTAGAAGAGTAAGCCACTGATAACTAATTAGATTTACATCGCATGCTTGATCAGCTTTGGTATTTCGTAGAATAGTACTAGAACCTATTTAGGTCTATTCTTGCTGGATTTTCACTCTTAGTTTCACCACAATCTCAACATCTTATCTTATCTACATAGCAAGCATGGGATAGAAGCACCTGTTACAAACACTTGTTATTGATACAAGCTAAACTAAGACAATTTATGTTACATGAGTTAAATAGGAGACATAATATGGCAGAAGGCCAAAGCAGTGGCCAGGGGTTGATATAATGTAAACTACAAGTCCTTCAGAAATGCAGAGTAAAAGCAATCAGAAGATCCAAACTAAAACTTGTAAAGCCGCGGCTTGGGCCTAAGCCGGCCGGAAGCCGTCGCTACGGCCCAGGCTTGAGTTTTGACAAGCCTGAGCCACTAAAAGCCGAGCCTAAGCCGCGGCTTCAGGCCAAGCCGGGGCCGTCACAACACTATTCCCAACCCATCAGAAACCCTAACCCATTGTTAGAGTAATGTAAATGTGAATGTTTTGACAGCGGGTTGACCTTACACCCATTGAACACAACACAGGGTACATTCACCATCACTTCTCCTTTCCTTTGTTTCTCCAACACATCACAGGAAACTATAACACAACTTTTATGCTCTATTGGAACTAAAACAAGGTAGAATGCTACCTTTGTATATTCTCTTTATCTGCAAACCCTTCACAACCAGCCAAGTTTGTTGTAATAAAAGTCAATGGTGCTGTCCTAGGTCAGGCCTTATTGTGTTGGCCTCTATTGTGTCATCCTTCATGGAGGAGGGCCCCAGCTTAACTTGAACATAGTGGAGTTGTACCAGAATACATCAATGGTATTCACATAACAGGTGTGCTTTTTCTGCTTTTGCCCATTGACTTTCAACCTCTCTTATTGGTAGTTGGTCATACCTTCCAGTTTGTCCCTCTGCATCTCTGCGTTGCCTAGGACATAGCACAAGTCTGGGTAACTCATGAGTTTTTTGAGTAGAGCCATGGGAAAACTCACAGGTATTGATACTTGCAGATCTGGGTGATCCATGGGAAAATACTCATGTGGATCCAGGTATTGATTTTGGCACCCTGGGTACCTGCATGGGTACTTGCAGAATACTTGTGGGAATATTATTTTATAAAATTATTTTTTTACTCAGCTCCTCAAGCTAGAACAGAAATGGCTGAAACATGGATTGAACCTAAGACCTCCAGGAACAAGCTCAGTTCAGTGCTCTAACCACTAAGCCACCCAGCCTCACTAGTAAAGACACACAATATATTATATATAGGGTTATGCAGAACTGATTTTATCACTTGTATCTAATTAATTGTGAATGTGTTTTGATCTTATCACTTGTATTATCCTAGATGTATATCTTAAGTATCTAATTAATTGTGAATGCATTTTTGATCTTATCACTTAGATGTATGTCCTAAGCATCTAATTAGTTGTGAATGCATTTTTGATCTTATCACTTAGATGTACATCCCAAGTATCTAATTAATTGTGAATGCATTTTTGATCTTATCACTTGTATTAGATGTATATCTTAAGTATCTAATTAACTGTGAACACATTTTTGATCTTATCACCTAGATGTACATCCCAAGTATCTAATTAATTGTGAATGCATTTTTGATTGTATCACTTGTATTAGATGCATATCCTAAGTATCTAATTAACTGTGAATGCATTTTTGATCTTATCACTTAGATGTATATCCTAAGTATCTAATTAATTGTGAACATGTTTTTGATCTTATCAATTAGGCATGATCCCAGCATCTCTGTACCGATGCATGCTGACACATGCATTCTTAAGCCTACCTTCCTAGATAGGAAGGCAATGCATGGTCTGATTGGTGTGCCCCACACTTCGCATTTTTTTGCATTTTTTTGCATTTCTATAGATATTGTAACTGATTCTTGTTTTGTTTTGGATCAGATGCATGATCTGACTTGAAACTTCATGGGAGTGTAGTAATATATATATTCTTTCTGTGTATGTGAGATGAAGATCTCTGGCTGCCTCAAACCTTACAAGTAAACCTACAAGTATACCCACAAGTACTCAGATCCATGCAAGTATAGGACTCATGGCTCTGGGTGATCCATGGGAACATACTCATGTGGATCCAAGTATGGGATTATCTAATCTAAATACCCACAAGTTCGGATCTGGGTAACTCACAAGTGCACTCGTGCTAGGCCCTAGCTGGAGCATGCCTTGTCAAAATGGCATTGTGAGTTACATGATTGTTTAACTTTTGAGGCTAACATTCTAATTGACAGCATCAAAATTGCACTCTTGGGCACACAAGTATGACAGCTACTACCTGCTGCCCCTATGGTCCACAGAGGTATGTCTTCCCTGCAGACCCTACAAACTTGACCTCTCTGCCTTGCGTCAACATTGCACTCTCAGGCACATGAGTATGACAGCTACTACCTGCTGCCCTATGGTCCAGAGGTATGTCTTCCCTGCAGACCCCACAAACTCAACCTCTCTGCCTTGCATCAACATCACACTCTCAGGCACACAAGTATGATGGCTACTACCCACCGCCCTATGGTCCAGATGTTACAAACCCCGTCTCTTCCCATCTTCTTTTTCCTACCTAACGATGACCCTTCCTTGCCACCCACTCTCCACTATCAGATCACGTCTCCATTGTGGGATCCGTCACGTGCTCTTCATCCATCCACATGACTCCTTCTGTTTACCTATGTTTGTCCACTGTTATCTTTGCTTATTGCTTATCTCCTTATTGTATGACCGGACATTTACTTAATTCCCTATCAGTAGAAGCCAGGCTTTACGCCCTCCGCTTCGGGATATTTGGGCCCACTTGACTCCGAGATTCTTATCGATAGACACCTATCCCTTTACGTATATAAGTCAGCTATAGTTTACACTGTAGAGCTCAGACTCGACTTATTGAATACATCGGTGTTTGTCTTCCGGACTTCCCTTGATCCCTAAGCTCAGTTGTCTCGGTGCTTCTGGCATCCTCTTGCTTAACATTGTCTTAGAGTACAGCCTCTTTGACTTTGACTCGCCATACCTTGACTCCAAGGGACCCCATTGGTCTCTTATCCAAACCCGCATAGCATGCTGTCACACAAGTCGTGTGGAACATCCCGCACCAGACGTAACATCAAGTCGAGTCTCCCATCATGGCTTCCAGCCGCAGTCAGACCCTCTTTAAAGAAGAACCCATCAAACGAAGGGACGAGCCTGACCTTTCACAACAAGTACTTGGCTCTGCCACCTGGAAAGATTTTGAGTCCGAGTTTGGATACTACGTCTATCACGACAGAAGATACCAACCGGTAGAATATGACAACGAGAAAAGAGTTTGGTATCATATCCGATATTCGGACAGCTGACACTCTTGGGTTACTACAGGACCCGCCCCACCTGAATATGGATTAGGACCGTGGAGGGAAAATCCCCCGGCCATTGTTATGGACTCTGAGCCAGAAGAGTATGTAGAAGAACATAGTGAAGAAGCACTGGTATTAGCGTCGACTACAACCCCAGTTGCACCGGCAGTTGTCACGTTCAGAGCCCCTGCTTTGACAACTCCCCAGATATCTATACAGTCTACCGACACTGTCACCCCGTTTCACCAGAACATGTCCACCATTGCAGCCCAACTCCCAGATCCAGCTCCTCCTCCTCCACCCCCACCAGCCATGTTACCACCCAACATTCCCCCACCATCGGGATGGCTGTCAGGTGTATTACCACAGACGTTCACAGGAGACCGATCACAAAGCAAAAAATTCATGTTGGAGTTCACCACCTTCAAGAATTTCAACCACGATGTCCCCCAGATCATCAACCCTTTCCAACGTGCCAACCTCTTTCTGTCATTGATTCGGGGAGAGGCGGTAGATGACTGGATGATGGAACAGCTGGAGTGGCTGAACAAACAGATTGAGAGTGGTCGTCGTACCACCAGTGAAGGCCTCTGGGAAACCATCGCCCAGAGGTTCAAGGATGCCTTTACAGACGGGCAGGCCAAGCAGAAGGCTGCTCGAGAACTTAAGGCTTTGAGAATGGAGAAAGGAGAACTGGACGCCTACGTAGCAAAGTTCAGAAGTCTGGCCAATAGAGCCAGCTACGATACTGATGAAGAGGCAACCTTGGACCTCTTCTCCCAGGGGTTGCCCAATCCCCTGGTAAAGAATATCATTCAGTTCCATCACCCCAATGACTGGGACACATGGGTTGATGCTGCTCAGCGACAGCAGCAAGATTACCTGGACTTCCAGACATGCTTTGGGGTTGACATGAAGAAGGGAAAGACCCGCGACCAGTGGAAGGCCGCCTTCGGAGTTAAACCCATACACGCCAGTCAGAGGGATCCAAATGCCATGGACACCTCCGCCGACAGAACCAGAGCGCGGGTTGCACTCACTGAAGATGAAAGGCAAACCCTGATGAAGGAAGGGAGGTGCTTTCGCTGCAAAGCCCAGGGGCACATGTTGAGGGAATGCCTGAAAAAAGGGGCACGGGCAGCGGAAGCGACGGTCACGCCCATCCGCAATAACCCACCAGCTGTCGACAAAAGGACGAAAGAAGAAAAAGCGCAGGAGATATGGGCGAGTATGATGAAAGAAAGCGAAGAAGTGAGAGCCATCTTGGTAGAGAAAGCATTCGCGAAAAAGGATTTTTGATTGGCTCAAACCCATCGGCCTGGGCATGAGTGCTACATGTAACCTCTGTGTATACTAGTCGCTTCAAGTCATTGAAAATACCAGTACATTTCGAGACTACACAGAAAACGGCCGACCATGACATCCTGATTGACTCAGGCGCCACCAACAACTTTATCAGCCCACGAATGGCAAAGACCATGGGATTGGGAATGCTGGCACTTCCCCAGGAAAAGAATATCTGGAATATCGATGGAACTGCCAACCGAGCAGGGAAAATTATGCATTACACCGATCTCAATGTCCAAGTAGGGGAAGTAACGAAAGCCATCCACTTCCTAGTCACCAATCTAGGCAACGAAGATCTCATCCTAGGGTATCCCTGGCTCGCGGCATTCGAACCAAAAATTAACTGGAGCGACACGACCATGGATAAGGAATTCTACCCTGTCCTTATCACGTCGATGGGATATGACTATGCCGCCCGACATTCGGTAGCATGTAGGGTGAATGAGGAAGAAGATCCGGGTTATGGCTTCACTACCAAGGCATCGGAACTCGCGCAGAAGGCGATAGAGGGACAGGCGGAAAAGACCTTTGAAGAGGTAGTGCCGCAGGAATATCACTGCCATTGGAAGGTCTTCTCAGAGGAAGAATCTCAACGCTTCCCACCTGCATGACCATGGGACCATGCTATTGAATTTGTGCCTGACGCTCCATCAGCAATTGACTGTAAAATCTATCCACTGTCACAGGTGGAGCAAACGGCACTCACTGCATTTCTCGAGGAACATCTTGCAAAAGGGTATATCCATCTGTCGAAGTCACCATATGCATCACCATTCTTCTTTATCAAGAAGAAAGATGGAAAACTCCGACCCGTCCAGGATTATCGATGAATCAATGCCTACACTGTGAAAAACGCCTATCCACTACCACTTATATCGGAGCTCATTGACACCATGCAAGACAAGTCCCTATTCTCTAAAATGGACATCCACTGGGGATACAACAATGTCTGAATCAAGGAGGGAGATCAGTGTAAAGCAGCGTTTAAAACCAACCAAGGGCTTTTTGAACCAAATGTCATGTTTTTCAGCCTTACCAACTCGCCAGCCACATTCCAATCCATGATGAATCATATATTCCGCGATCTCATTCTTACCGGCGAGGTGGTGGTGTACATGGACAATATCCTAGTAGCTACTACGAATGACCTTGCTCACCACCGAGAATGGGTACACCAAGTGCTGGACATCTTACACGAGCATGACCTATACCTTAAACCAGCTAAATGCTCATTTGAGCAGCCAACTGTGGAATACCTGGGAGTCATCCTAGAAGGAGGGCAGGTGCAAATGGACCCAGTAAAAATCCAAGGAGTCCGGGAGTGGCCCGTACCCACGTGCGTCAAAGATGTGCGGTCCTTTGTGGGGTTTTGCAACTTTTACCAATGATTTGTTCGAGGATTTTCCGGCATTGCCCAGCCACTAAACGGACTATTGAAGAAAGACGTGTCATGGCAGTGGGCAGAGGAACAGCAACACGCCTTTGAGCAAATTCGCGACATCATCAGCTCAGAACCGGTCCTCCTACAGCCAGATTTAGAAAAACCCTTTGAACTGGAGGTCAATGCGTCTCACTTTGCCAATGGCGCAGTGCTGAATCAACGAGACGTGACCGGGTTGCTTCACCCTGTCGCCTTCTACTCGGAAACGTTCTTGCCGGCAGAGCGAAACTACGACATCTGGGATAGAGAACTACTGGCCATTGTGAAAGCACTGCAACACTGGCTGTCACAGCCAGGTCTCTGCTGTGTCTAGGATCGTTCAAGTCAAGCCCCTTCAAGATATGGAGTGCCTGCAAGGTCAAGACTGTCAAGGACAAGTTGGTTCAAGGGGTCAGGGTGAACCACAAGAGCCGGGATCAAGGATCAAGGTCAAGGCTATCAAGAGCAAGTCAATTCAAGGTGTCAAAGCGAACCACAGAGGGCCGCGTTAGGGTTCAAGGCCCACACAAGATAAGAAGGGCACGCATGCAAGAAGCAAGTCGAAGCAGTGGCAATAGGCCCTGCTGGAGGTTCTGGGGTGAAGGCTTCCTAAGTTGCAGCTTAGGAAGTTCAAGGGGATTCTGGTGAAGAACAGTAGACCTGTATTAGATACAAGAGAACAGACTTAAAGTCTGTCTCTCCAGTATGTACTGCTTAAATACAAGTACTCTAGTGTCTTTGTAAGTAAAGTGGAAGTTTCAATATAGTAAAGTGAATGTCCATGTGAATCTCCAGTGGAGATTGAGACAGGAAATGTAAGTGGTGTTGCACCCACTCCAAAAGTAAATGAGTACCAGTCCAAGTCAGTCTAAGTCCGAAAATCAGATCAGATAAGAAAAGATCATCAACTCCAGTCACATGACTCGGAGTGAGAAGTCCAAACGTTGAGATGAAAGTCGAACGCGCGCGGGTTGAAAAACCGTCACAAAAGTCACACGCTCATCACACGCGTGTCACAAACTGTTACATTGACAAAAAGCGTCACACTGGCGACCATACCTAGCGGGAACCCCTCATAAAACCGTTATTCACACTGACCACTCCAACCTACTCTATTGGAAGGAGCCTCATAAGATCAGTCGACGAGTTGCTTGCGAGGTTCTAGAGCTAGAAGAATACAATTTCGTGTTGAAACACATTGCAGGTAGTCGCAATGCACGCGCAGACGCACTATCATGACGACCAGATCTGAACGACGGCGGGGAGGATAACAATGACATCACAGTACTCCCTGAAGAAGTTTTTGCAAAAACAGCGGTCGTCAGTCTTCACGACATGGATTTATGGGCCCAAGTGTCGCAGAACATGAATCAACAATTATGCGAAGCATGGGCAGATGCACATAACCTGAAGAAGATCAATGGCCTCTGGTGGAAGGACAGGGATTGGCTCGTTGTCACTGGTGGCGACAACATTAAGAGGGGGGTGATCCATTTTCACCACGACCTTCCCTCTGCAGGACACCTGGGTATTGCCAATACATACGCCCTCGCCAAATGAGACTATTGGTGGCCGAACATGAAGAAAGACATGGAAGAATATGTGAAGGGATGCACAGATTGCCAGGCCAACAAAGTGAATACGCACCCACACCCACCGGCACCATTCCCAATTGCACCAACGGCTTCACAACCATTCCTGTTACGCCCGGTGCGGGACGTTCCACATGACTTGTGTGACAGCACGGTTCGTGGATTCGGTTAAGAAACCAATAAGGTCTCTTGGAGATAAGATGGGATGAGTCAAAGTCAAAGGGGCGCTCCCTAAGACGATGTTGAACGGAAAAGTACCAGAAGTACTTGAGACGATTGAGTCAAAGATCAAAGGGGATGTCCAGAAGACAGGCACCAATGTATTCAATAAGTCAAGTCTGAGGTCTACAGTGTAGCTACAGCGGACTTATATACGTAACTCGATGAGCGTCTATGAGATAAGGACACGGAGTCAAGTGGGCCCGAATATACGGAAGCGGACGGTGTAAAGTCTAGCTTCTGATAGGGTATTAAGTAAGTGTCCGGTCATAAAGATAAGGAGATAACAAGATAAGCGTGAGAAGTCAAACATAGGTATACAGTGCATCAACAAGTCCAAAGTGGGTCACGGGATGGAGTAAGGCACGTGATGGATCCATGATGGAGACGTGATCGAGAAGTGCAGAGTGGGTGGCAAGGAGGGGTGTCGTTGGGGAGTAAAAAGAAAACGGGACAGACGGTAGAGGTTGTAACATCACCCCCTCTTCTGGTTCTAGCAGACCCGGCTAGAAACGACTCGTACCGTCATCATCCTGTATCAGCTCCAGTAGTCATCAGCTACATTACGATCATCCATTGTATAATTCTCCTTGTCCTCCCCTGGGGGCACTGGTGAGTGCGGAGAAACCATAGGGGCCGCGTTGACCACACAAGCGGCACAGGTCGTGGACAGGGCAGTCCAACTCTCGGTGCCGGCATTGTGACGCAGGCACTTGCCACACCATGCGGACGGGTTGCTGATCGTCGGGGCAACTCCTATTCGACGGAAGATGCAGAACCTGCTCCAGTGCAGGTTGCTATGACAGTGTGACACCATTGCGATTGAGGGGGCAGTTCCAGCTGATGTGATACCTACTATCACATCGCCAGCACGTCTCTCCTCGAGGGTTCTCATGCATACGCGGCATCTCGAACCGATTTGGCAGTAATACGGGAGCAGCCCCCAATGATCGTGGGGGCAGGGGTCGGGCGTATGTGTCGGCGTACCTTTCCGCAATTGTCTGATAAGCTCCCCCTTTTCCACCTCTTTCGAATCTCCACCAACTCCTGCTCGACTGGAACATCCCGTTGGTCAGCCGGGCCATCATCTTTGCGTGTTCTTGTACTGTTGATTGAGTGTGTTGCGTAAGGTTAGATTCTTCCGCAGTCTCATTACCTCGGCTTTGAGATGCGAAGTCGCATGTCACTCAGTACCTCGTCGATGGCGAAGGCCCGCGAATCTTCGGCAGCCAGATGCCCCAGCTGTTCGTCGGTCATGGTGTGATGCAGACGACCGGTGTACCTTTCTTCCAGATATACTGGAGCTCCATAAACGGGACCGTCCTTCTTCATGCATCCGGCCACATCCATCCCTCCATTGGTGTAGAAGATGTACTTGGCGATGCGACTGTCCCGTCACCCATGGTGATCTCCAATGGGTAGTACGTGGAGGAGTTCGGGTTGTTAACGAAAAAGGGAATTCGGGGACCTCGTCGTCCGACTCCATACCTATCAGGTCATTTGGATGCGGTTCTTCACAGTGTTCGAAGTCGTCGTTGGGGTTGGGGACTGGTTCTTGACTCGGGCTTCGGCGGCCTCATAGTCGATGGGTGAGGAGGGACGTGTGGAAGGGTGAGCGGAAGGGAAGTTCTCGACGACTACTGTGGTAGCGGCAAAGCATCAATGGCGCGTTGGCAGCGATGAAGGACATGATGGATTTGATGGTTGTAGGACGTTGCTGTGGGAGCATGTACTGGGGATTTTCTTGGGATCTGGGTCATCTTTTAACTATTCTTGGGCGCTTCTGGGTGTCGGTCATGGAACTCCGAGATAAGGGCCGGGGCAAAGATATTCCCGGCGGGCTCCCACGAGTTGTCAGAGTCTGGGAATCCTTTCCACTTGATTAGGTAGTGTAACTTGCGCCCTCGGCCTTTACGTGAGGAATCTAGAATCCGCTCCACTTCCCACTCCGCTTCTCCGTCGATTAGTTCAGGGGGGGGTCTCGGGAAGTTTTCCCCATGCAGGGCTGTCTCTCTGTACGGTGTCAGGAGTCGGGCATGGAAGACTGGGTGAATTCTCCATGTGGGTGGAAGTTTGAGTTCATATGACACATCTGACAGCTTCCTTGTTATCATGAAGGGTCCGTGGCATCGGGGAGCTAATTTAGCGTGGGGTGTGACGTGTGAATGTTCTTTCCCTCCAGCCAGACGAGGTCATTGGTCCGATAAGGTGTGAACTTCGATGGCCTTTCGGATAGGGTTCTTTGTGCCTTGAGCAGGTTTTCATTGGCCGATTTCCTGATCTCCTCCCATTGGCTGATACGCTGCGCAGCCGATGGGACGTTTGTGGGTTTCTTGGTCCAGTTGGTCCGTGGCGTCCATCCATGATAAGTGAGAATGGGGGGTCTTGGTGGTTCCGTTGGGCCATGAGTTGTGTGCAAACTCTGCCATTGCTAACCAGTCAGCCCAGTCGTCCTGCCGTCCATTGCACCAGAACCGAAGATACTGTTCTAGCCATTGGTTCGTCCTTTCTGATTGTCCATCAGTCTGTGGGTGATAGGCGGTTGAAATGTTCTGGGTGATGTCCAAGGTCTTACAGAGCGCCCTAGCAAAGGTGGAGGTGAAGCGTGGGTCGCGGTCAGAGATGATCTTTTCTGGGAGGCCATAGTGTCTGTAGACGTGATCCAGGTAAAGTTTGGCTACGCCTTCTGCTGTGACGACTCATTACAGGGTATGAACAGTGCCGCTTTAGAGCAATCATGGTCGGTGATGGTCAAGATGGAGTCGAATCCTCTGGAGATGGGGAGTTTGACTATAAAGTCCATTGCAATGGTCTGGAATGGTATGAGGCGTAGGTGTGATTGGGAATGGTGCTGGTGGGTGTGGGTGCGTGTTTACTTTGTTGGCTTGGCAGTCCGCGCATCCTTTCACATAGTTTCCACATCCTTCTTCATGTTGGCCACCAGTAGTCTCGTTTGGCCAAGGCATATGTATTGCAATGCCAGGGTGGCCGCAGAGGGAAGGTCGTGGTGAAAATGGATCACCCCCCTCTTAATGTTGTCGCCACCGGTGACAACGAGTCGATCCCCTCCTTCCACCAAAGACCATCGATCTTCTTTAGATTATGTGCGTCTGCCCATGACTCGCATAATGTTGGTTCATGTTTTGTGACACTTGAGCCCATAGGTCCATGTCATGGAGGCTCACGACGGCGGTCTTCGCAAAACCTCTTCAGGCAGGACCGTGACATCATTATTGTCCTCTTCTCCACTGTTCCAGTCGGGCGTCGTGACAAGGCATCTGCGCATGCATTGCGACTTCCTGCAATATGTTTCAACACGAAGTTATATTCCTCCAGTTCTAGGACTTCGTGGGCAACCCGTTGACTGATTTGTGGGGTTCCTTCCAATATAATAGGTTGGAGTGATCGTGTGAATAATGGTTTTATGGGGGTTCCTGCTAGGTACGGTCGCCAATGTCGTAGTGCTTTCACAATGGCAAGCAGTTCTCTGTCCCAAATATCATAATTCCGTTCTGCCGGTGAGAATGTCTCCGAGTAAAAGGCGACTGGATGAAGCGATCCTGTCGTATCCCATTGGTTTAATATAGCTCCGTTTGCAAAACGCGATGCATCTACTTCGAGTTCAAAGGGTCTTCCAGGTCCGGTTGCAGAAGACTGGTTCTGAGCCTACAAGTCTCGATTTGTTCAAAGGCTTGTTGTTGTTCATCTCCCCAGTGCCATGGTGTATCCTTCTTTAACAGCTATTCAGTGGTTGGGCCAGACCCGAGAATCCTCGTACAAATCGTCGGTAGAAATTGCAGAACCCGATGAAGGATCGCACATCCTTGATACACGTGGTACGGGCCATTCCCGAATCCCTTGCACTTTTACTGGATCCATCCGA
>WTXG01000417.1:0-24331 GCA_022496185.1 Multifurca ochricompacta | reverse complement strand
TGGACGCATCGCTGAGGGCTTTGCATGCTCCACTAGTCTCCGTCTTGTACCAGTATGTAGCACAGCTTCTCCTCTCCCTGCCTCTCCCCCCTCTCTGAACCTGAGAACAACGACCCTTAATGATGCGCCACGTTTCTCAGGGTCAAGCGCCTAGTCCTTGGGCTTGGGTCCCCACAAACCCACAGCCACTCCAACAGGATTGCACGTCCTTCAGTGCGACATTCCCACATGCGCCTCGTATGTTCCCCGCTGCCATACCCAACTCAACCCGGTCCAGCGTCTTCGCCCACAGCACCGGCCCTGCGCGTTCCGTCCATTGGCCCAGTGACCTCGATGCCCCTACCACATCTTGGTCCACGCCCTGGTCGTCGAACCCGTACTCAAGCACGGGGACAGGGCCTGGTCCCATGTACCACCCGCCCTGCCTCCGATTCCCCACTTCTCTTACCCGGCGTCCGTTCAATCATCGGCACCCCCCTCTCCTTTGAGTGTCGGCTTGAGCCCCCGTCCTTCCCCCTCCGCACGTACTATTCGGCTCTCGTACCCCCTCGCCCTCGGTCCCCATCATCGAACCCCCGCATGTACCACCCGCGGTAACATCCCCACAGCCTGCCCCGTCTGAGACGGAGTCTGTCGTTGGATCTATGCGCCGGACCCACCTCTCCACTATCACAGAATGTCGCACTCCCTCGTCAGGGTCCTTACCATACCATCTTTTGGTCGCACCCCGCCGAGTGGGTCATCACCGTCCACGTCCTCGATCGATACATTTTCCACCCCTTCTGGCCTGATCGTGAACCCCCCTGTTCCTCGGCCGGAGTTGATCGTTCCTAACGGTCCAATACCACAAGCCTGGCATGGCACGATGTACCCGAGCGAGCCGTCGTCTAGCCCGTCATCGGATGATGGATTTTCTATCCCTTCACCTCCTCCCCGGGTCGAGATACCTCCCCTCGCTCCGCCGAGACAGTGCGTTGGTCGTCACTCTTCCCATCCGCACCGGTGGTGTCGAACGCCCTGCGCCTGAGGGTGGTTCTTCTGTGTGACCAGGGTGTCTTCACTTGTTGAGAGTAATTCAAGCCCCATGTCGAGCCCCGGGAGATCGGTCATTAGTTACGTTGACTCCCCAAGTGCGTTTGATGTAGGGATACAGGTTTCTTTTTGCTGACATACCGCTTCGTACAGAATCCAGCTCACTGTCCGAGCCCATGACTCCCCCTTCACGCGCGAAACCACCCTAGTAAACTGATTACCGATACAGTGGATGCCCCCAAGAAATCTGACGAATCCGCACAATCCCAAAATGCCTCTACTGTGGTTGCATCTGCTTTAAACACACCCTTGAACTCTACGCTTCCCCGTAAACCCCTCGCCATACAGCTCGTATCGTTCTTCTTTGAATCTGTCCAGCGTATCTTCAAGGTGCCCGCTTCTGTCGACCTCTCTTACAATGGTTTCGAGGTGTCCTTCTCGACAACCTCTATCCCATGGGATGACGCCTCTTCGGACATGTTGGCTAACAATGATGGAGAGCACGACCACACTTTCGAGATCATGCCGGCCCCGTCTAATGCCGCGCTGCATCGATATATTAGAGACCTTGCACGTGTCCGCATCGACCTTGGTGCGATGCATGCCAACGCGGATGAGAAGGCTGTAGCACTGTTGGAGCTGCGCGTTAAGGCGGAGCAGGAAGCCACGCAGAACTGGATGAAGCGAGTATGCGTCGCTGCGGGCGCGCTAAGTATCGGGGATCCCGCGTTCAGCCCAAGGAAGTGAACGGAGATGGATGGTTTGGTGACTGGGGTATGGCGGTTTCTTGTGTACGAATAGATAATCTCTCTCTCTGTCTGTGAAAGTGAAAGAAAAAAAAAGAAAAGGACGATATAAGAGACATTTTTTTATGGGATATTTTGCTTCAACCAACTGCTAGCTAGAGGCTCTCAAGGATTGAGTGCGCTGCTGAACGAGAACGCTGAGAATGAGGACGACGGTCTAACGCCTTAAATTCGGATCATAGGCTGGCATCTTTCTATTGGGTTAAATACGACTTTTCTTTAACTCGTGAACATATGACCGTCAGTCCCAACTCGCTTCTGAGCTGGCGACAACGTCTAACTCTGAGCGTTGAGCGTGTGACAAATACCTCCGACCTCTGCTTCATAGCACGTTTCAAAAGAACGTCAGCTCTGTACACAATTTAACGAGTTCTAGGGGCAGTGGGCGGGCGACGTCTCCACATCTGGTACAACACCATCCAGTTCATGAGAACGCTGGCCCTTGCAACTTTAAAACCCTCATCTGCCTGCCTTACCTGCCTTGCCACGTTGCCTTTCACCCTGCTCTCCATTAGTCCATCACCTTCAAGTTATTACTGCTGTCACTAACCATCGCATCGGTGAGCAGTACGTCGTGATCTATACCCGGAGACGCGGTCAAGATGACAACCACCGACGGTGACATCGTGGAGACCCATTGACAAATTTTGACAACCCCTCGCAAATAACACATTTCTTCTTCTCTGCATTATGGATGGTTTACACACAGCATTCTGGGTAGTGATATTGCTGATGTTGCATATTCATGGTAGTTCTTGTGTCTGTTTTTGGCCTCGAGGCTGATGGTGTCCATGGCCAGACACCCCCCAACTTTGCTCTGAAGACAAGACAAGACAACGGATGTCGACCTAAACGCCTTGCCAGTGACTCTACGGTGCACGGCACATCTCTTCAGGACTGGGCTTGTTAAAGACTCCCTCCATACAGGCTCTGCAGTGCGTATTGTTGCTAGTGGCGACTGACCTCCCACTATTATGTTTTGATGGATGCCATCTATGTATGTAGCAGCACTCTTCAATTTCGGCAACTGAAAAGGCCAAGGACATCCTTATGAAGAGTATCTATCCTGACGGGTTTTGAGACAGCAGATCAAGAAGCAGAGATGAGGAAGATAAAGGATGAGCAAGGGAGTCATGCGAGGAAAAGGTAGAGGCGGGCTGAAGAACGGGACGCACGACACGACACGACACGACTTTCTAAAGCATGCTGCGGTGAAGGTCCAGCTGAAGCCGACCTTTTGAAGTGTTCTTGTTTCTTCTGCCATACGTCACTGTGTCACCAGAAGAGCAGCTCCTTAGCTAGATTAATTTCTAGTTAATGGAACCAAGACAAAGACTGCCATCAGGGCGCAGCGGTACATGAAATGAACCAAGCTTCAAAGATCCTTCAACCACTTAGCGATCGCCTGGAGCGTATTCGTGCGTTCCGGCTCGGCCCATCGGAACACAATATAGTCATGAACAGCATCCGGCGCCTCATAATATGTCACCTTCTCACCCAAGCTGTCCTTCATGCGCTCCACCAGTACGCCAATCTCGTCAATGAGGAGTTCGGCACCGCCTGCGACAATAAAGGTATGTGGGAAGCCCTCGAAGGAGACGGGAGGCATGCGCGGATCGTTGCTTCCGGGTGAGATATAGGGATCCAGAGGATCGTGCGGGCCAAGGAAAGCGCGGCGTGCGTAATCGCCAGCCTCGGGTAGTCCCAAATAGTCTGCGGATGAATTCGCTGCCGCGCGCGAGCCTGGCTCTGGGGGCTTGATAGTGAGGTCCACCCAGGGAGAAAGGAGGAGTAACGCGCCCGGTGGTGCGGGGAGGCCCGCGACGGAGCCGGCATTTTCGACGAGATAGCGCGTCAAGGCGAGCGCGAGGTTCCCCCCCGCAGAATCACCTTCGATGACAATATCCTGAGGCGCAAATCCAACTGTTTCTACGAGGTAGGTATATCCCGCGAGGGCATCCAGTAAAGCTGCGGGGAAAGCATGGGCCGGTGTATCCTCCGGCGCGGCGCGCGATAGGCGGTACTCTGCCGCGAAGATGCGCTGCACGTCTGTGCAATTCTCTAACAAGCCGTGCAAAATCCGGGCGATCAAATCTTTCGGGCTTGCGGAGTATCGAGTGTATCCGCCGCCGTGCAATGAGTAGATGACCTTCTCTCCGGGACGCGGGGGAGCTCCAATGGGGGTGTCTACACCTTGTTTGTCGAACCAATATCCTGGAATGCTCGACGGGACGACATTAACTTTTGCAGCCCATGCTCGAAGTTTGTTGTTTAGTAGATCGGGGATGGGGTCTAGCCAGACATGCTTGATGTCAGGACCTTGGGTGACCGTGGTGTGATCTGCGATGAATTTTATGCCATCGACCCTGAAATACTGATAAGCGACAGTTTAACTGTTTTTAAAAAATAAGCGATCTTACTTTGTCGTTATTTTAGAGATCCGCTTCACTAACTCGACGAAAACAGCCTTCCTCAGTGACCAGGAGCGTCTCGCTCTGAGTGGCCTAAGAGAATTCCGCACAACCCAGTAGGGAAGGCGGAAGGTGATCAGTGCAGTGAACTCATAAAGTAGATAAAACCCTCGAAGCGGCTGATTGCGATATTGGTGAACCATTGATAGGACTTGCGCTCACTGTAGTGAGAAGAAGAGACGGTGGGTAGAACCCAATAGCGGGAATTTTGTCTAATCGTCGGTCCTTTAAACATGTCACTTTTAGTACCTGATACTTATACTTGATCAATTGCAACCGCGTGATGCCATCGATGCGCGAAAACGCATATCCGTCTTGCGGCCGCGGAGTATTATGATAAAGGTTGTCGGATTCCGTTCAAAGTCATTTGCCACCAAACTCGCGTGAAGAAAACCTGATCCTGGGGGCACAAGCACATGCATGCGGTCCCACTGCTAAGTTGTACGGTTTAGAAGTCTCATTCCTGCAAAGACGTCACATCGTCACCCCGTTAGCCATGGAACTCAGAGACGGGCACACACAGGTGCTCTTTGCATTTTGTAGGAATAGATTCGCAAACATAGGTGAACTTCGCCCCGGAGAAGTACTTTCTAATCCGGTTCCGCGGATATGGAATAAGGAGTTTTTTTTGATCTGAAAACAAAAATCAAGCGTTGGCAGGTAATTATTACAATTCAAGTTTATGACTTTGCGAGTCTCCTTTGGTGTTGGTGATCATAAGGCGTTCCTATAGGAGTCGTGACTTTGCTACGACTGCGAGTTCCACAACGTGCTACGCCGTGCACTTTGAACGAGCCAGAGCTACTTCAAGCCCTTTTTTAAATAAAATGGGTTCAAGTTTTGGGTTTTGGGTTTTGGGTTTTCTCTTTCACACGTCTATTGAGGTGCAAGAAACGTCGGCACGGGCTGCTTTGTGGGGGACTTCTTCGGCAGATACACAAGAAACTCCAGGTAACGCCGCAACTTCAAGGTCACCCAACAATGACTTCGGCAGACTTTCAAATAAACAGAAAAGCACAAGGCGGATAAAGCGCAGTCGGCCGCTGACCCGAAGGTCTCCTGAGAGGGGAATGTACAACCGTCGTAAGGACTTCTCGAAGGAGGTTTAGCGTATTTTTAGGGTCGTAGGAGAGACCTTTTGCATAGCTGCAGAGCTGTGCTCCAGGTATTAGGGTCATATCCATATCTTATCCTACCTTCTGGGAAAATAAGACACAATATAAGTTCAGTGAACTTTGCTCGCTTCGACACATAGCAGGTCCCAGCATTGCATTATGCGATGTTCCTACGGCTCTCCGAACAACCATATCAACTTATCAACAGCTCGGGGCCCATCTGACAGGTGATGAGAAAGATCACGGTGCGAATTCGTTCGACTATGCCTTCTTTCTAGGAAGCCTGTCTTGAACAAACACTTTTTCTCTGTTTCTCGCTTATCTGTAGAGCAGCCATAAGCTCGTCACCAGGATCCCAGATAGAAATGGCAATAGCAATCCCAGGAGGCGGCAACGTAGAAAGGCGAGGCTCGTGACAATGAGAGTGTGCGGAGTGTTCAGTTATGTGGACCCATGAGAGTGACGAGAGTATGGAGAGGAGACGTAGCACCCACTGGGAAGCAATACGATTTTCCTCTCCTCTGTAATCAATTACTATAAATTCAATGCGTGTGCGTCACGCGTCTGGCACCACGGGAGATTTTCTACTTTTTGTCTAGTTTTTAAGTCTTGCTTTGACCTCCGAACCAGCACGTTTTACCAAATAACATGTACCGGACTCCTCATACTTATGTACCGCCTTCTAATATCCAGATCCAGACCCTCTTCGCGAATGCCTTGAAAGAGTACGCCAAACAGACGGGAGATGATCTTGCCACACATCCACTCTTCAGCAAGATCAAAAGTTGCAATTCTGTAGAGTCTATCACAACTGTACTTCGAGAGCAAGCAGACGTCTTCCATAAATTCAGACAAGGGAATCAAAGAGTGATGCAGTGGATTGAGCCAACGATTAATGTAGTGGATGTACTTTCTAAGACGCTCGGCAGCGTTGCTTCCCTCGTAAGCCGAAGTGCCTTGATTCGTTCCATGGTATGCTTTAAACTTAGGGCACAGGCATTCCCACCTGCAAGTGTCATTTTCGCTGGAATTGGGATCCTTGTCGCTGTATGTATTATCACCTTTGCTTCCCTAGGGATACTCTTTGTGATGCATGATCCCTTCAGGCGGCTCAGGAGGTCAATGCGAGCTACGACATCCTTGACGACCTCTTTGAATCTATAGATTGTTTCCTCACACGTCTCAAGATTTACTCTGAGATACCATCCACTCCTACAATAGCCGAAATCGTGGCGAAAATACTTGTCGAATTACTCTCTTTACTTGCTCTTGCCACAAAGCAGGTCAAACAGGGTCAATTGAGTGAGTGCATCTTTAACTATAAATCACTGTTGTCTCAATATTCCTCCGTACACAGAAAAGCTTGCAAAGAAGATATTTGGAGAAAGAGATATTGGATCTGTATTGCAGAGGTTGGACAGACTCACTCAGGAAGAGGCTCGGATGGCTGTCGCCCAAACTCTCGAGGTTGTCCATGGTCTAGTGAACAATATGAAAGAGGTTATGGAGGGTATGTAGTGATCGCTTGGCTGGTCGCTGCTCGTCCACATGTTGACGTTTTCTTTTTCTATGGTTTAGATGGGAAGGCATCAACGGACAATATCAGGCAGGCACTTGGTGCGTTTCGCGCAAAATCCTCACATTCAATTCACGTATCTAACTGAGCGCAAGTGGTTATGCAAGAAATTGCCAGCGACATGAACAGATCGAAACGTTTGTTTCGTGACGGCTCCATCTCTTGCTGTGGAATCTGAAATTATATGTCAGGTGAACAGTTACAGGAGGCGGTCCGAAAGTGGCTGTCCCCTCCTGATCCATCCAAAAATCACAACATCGCGTGTAAAGCTTTCCACAAAGGAACTGCAACATGGTTCATTGAAGGGAAAAATTACAACGATTGGAAAACGACAGGTTCTCTGTTGTGGATCCATGGAAAACGTAAGTCTCCCACTCTCCACGTCCTGACAGATACTAACTGTCTCTTTGATCTGTAGCGGGCTCCGGGAAGAGTATCCTTTGGTATATCATATCCTCCATCTTTTTACATTGGCCCACTCACATAGTCGACTCTTCAGTTCCACAATCATACAAAATATCAAACTTGCACTCAACGCAGGATTAGCCCTCATGGCATACTTTTACTTTGACTTCAGGGATACCACGAAGCAGGATGTCCGGGGACTGCTCACTTCTCTCCTCATCCAATTCTCTTCCCGGTCAGATGCTTGTTCTTCTGTTCTTTCTACCTTATACGCCGCGCATAACCCCGGTTCGGAGGAGCCAAGCGATGACACACTTTCACAGTGTTTGAAGGACATGCTTGCGATCTCAGGGCACAGCCCGACATACATCATCATCGACGCGCTAGACGAATGTCCCAATACCTCTGGTATGCCATCTCCGCGTGATCAGGTCCTAAGCCTTATAGAAGAGCTCGTCAATCTGCGTCAATTAAACCTGTATCTATGTGTCACCAGTCGGCCCGAGTCGGACATCCGAGGCGTTCTCGAGACTCTGACGTCTCTCCGCCTATCGCTTCATGAGGAAAATGGACAAACGCAGGATATCGTCGATTACATTAATTCTGTCGTTCCGTCAGACCCGAATATGCGAAGGTGGAGAGCAGAAGATAAACAGCTAGTAATTGATACCCTATCGCAAGGTGCTGACGGGATGTAAGCCATCGCTCTTACCGTATTCGATATTATTTATTAATGCGGTCGTACAGGTTTCGGTGGGTGTTCTGTCAGTTCGAACGGCTTCGCCACTGCCTCCCGGCAAGCATCCGGCGTGTATTAGGTGAATTACCGAGTACTTTAGATGGAACGTACGAGCGCGTGCTTCAGGACATTCACGAAGATAATTGGGAGTATGCCCGTCGCCTTTTTCAATGCCTCATAGTGGCCAGTCGCCCACTTCGCGTCGAGGAACTCGCAGAGGTCCTTGCCATCCACTTTGACCCTGACGAAGGAAAAATTCCGAATCTGGAGGCCGACTGGCGCCCAGAGGATGGAGAAGAAGCTGTGATGTCCACGTGCTCTAGCTTAATCACCGTTGTCAGTAGCCGAGATTCCCGGGTTGTTCAATTCTCCCACTTTTCGGTCAAGGAGTTCTTGACGTCGTCGCGCCTTATAACCAAAGAGGGGATATCACGCTTCCACATTTTATTAAAGCCAGCTCATACATTTCTCGTCAAAGCCTGTCTTGGCGTTTTACTCCAATTTGACAATGTCGACAGGAAGAGCATAAAGAACTTCCCACTTGCTCACTACGCCGCTAAGCACTGGTTCGAACATGCCAAATCCGAAAACGTGTCATCACAGATACGAAATGGCATGGAAGATCTATTTGACCCAAAAAAACAATATTTTCGTACTTGGATTTGGCTGTATAACATGGAACATCCATTGGGACGGTCAATGGGGACAAAATACCCGTTACAGCCCACGGTAACCCCGCTGCTGTACGCCGCAATAGGTGGATTCCGCGACATAGTAGAATGGCTTGTTACCTTCCACTCGCAAGATGTCAACGCCAAGGGCCACCACTCAAAGACTCCGTTGCATCATGTGTCGTACAGAGGGCATCTAGAGGTTGCGCATTTTCTCCTTGAACATGGTGTCGATGTCAATGCCCGGGATAGTAACCTCTGGACTCCACTGCGTCACGCAGTGAATGGAGGACATCTAGAGATCGTACGGCTACTTCTCAGGAATGGAGCCGAGGTAAACTCTCACGATCTATATGGTGCGACTCCGCTGCATCGGGTATCATGGAAAGAAAATCTGGACATTGCCAGGTTGTTATTAAAGCATGGGGCAGAAGTAAACGCTCGGGACAACAAGGGATTGGCCCCACTGGGTCATGCATCGAATGGAGGATATCTGGATATGGTACAGCTGTTGCTCGACAATGGCGCGGATGTGAATATTACGGACAATGGCAAGTGGACTCCGCTACACAAGGCTACAGAACGAGGTCACTTTGAAATTGCTCAGTTGCTACTTAAGCACGGTGCGGAAGTGGATCCCTGGCATAGGGGTAGTTGGACCCCGTTACATCAGGCATCGGTGAACGGACGCCTACGGATTGTACAATTGCTACTTAATCATGGTGCGGACGTGAATTCGCAGAGCAGCCGAGGCTGGACTCCGTTGTATCGGGCATCATATGGAGGACACTTAGAGGTTGTCCAACTACTCCTCAAGTATGGCGCGGACCCCAATGCCATCGATACAGGTGGAAAGACTGCATTGGACATGGTGGAGGGTGATAAACATCCTGAGATTGTGAAACTACTCTCGCAGCGCGGACATGGAATGTAGTAAGCGCGGCACAAACTTTGGGGTTCCTGATCTACTCCATATTCTCTCTCCCTCATCGCTACATTGCATTCTTTTGTTCATGTTACATTAAATCTGGCGGACCCATGGGAGGGGTGTGGGGGGCTCGTGCTTCAACAAAAGGTGATTTGCATTACCCAATGATGTAGATGCTGTAGAGGATTTTTAAGAAACTGAAACTAGAACCACCACACATATATACATACACAACACAGACTGCTAAAAATCAGACTATTTAATTACTGCCTGGAAACAAAAAAAAAAAAAAAAGTTGAAACCCTGTGCCAGCGATATTGTCTTAAAGAGCTAGCCTCGACCACGAATGCAGGAAAGACCTTGAGCAAAGATCACCAAGAAGAAGCAAAAAAGAGACATTGCCGCAAACAGTAGATCACGATTAAAGATTACACTGGATGCTCATTGGGCAAGTACCGGTGAGAACGTGTCGGTATGAGTCCGTAAATATAGGCGTATTATAGAAAATTTATCAAGACTCCCTAGATGACTCGCCCACACAAGCCAGGCGCTTCAATCGACATCGACTTCAGTTCAAATTTAGTTCAATTAGATGGGCTAGCACCAGAAATCGCCATTATCATCAACACGGACTCATAAACTACGCCTCGCAACGCGGAGGCGCTTGTTAGAATTTCGCCAGAAACATGGATGATACGGCGGATGCAAGATGAGAGGGGTAGTCACACGTTAAAAGTGACATGTACTTCATACTGAAGCGGCGAAACGAGGAGATAAATCATCTTAACACCACAGTCCAGGCTGGGGGAATTCATTACGTTACGTCTGTACGAGCCACCAAGTTAGATCGACAGATCAACTTTTAATTTATTTTCGTTTCCGAGGTGTATTTTTGGTAAGTCGCCAGTTTACAAGATTCGGTCTGTTCAATAGCCAGGTAGCCAAGTAAATGTCATGTCTCGTAGAATCTCTATGCAAACATGACAGAAGAGATGGGACACGACGATTACGTTGGTGGATAGACTGTTATTAATTTTTAATTTTTTTTTTAGTGAACAGGTAAAACTCTAACCTTGTGGATCTCATCGCGCGTCCTCATTCTTCCAGCGGCAACAATTTTCAACCGTCAAAACGATGGTTTTCTTTTTCTCCAACGCCAACAACATAATCAATGACGAGACACATCTAGAGCTGCGCAACGAGTCCGGAGGCAAAAAAGGGAAAAAGGAAAAGGACCAAAGGACATTGCCGCTTGCACATGACTGAGGGCTACACGTGCTATCGAGGTAATGACGACGTCATACACTCTTCCTATTGATTCTCGACCTTGCCCGAACACACACCCCACCAACCCAACCCAATCCAACTAACCTTTCACACCTCCTTCCACCATTAGGAGAACTTTTTTTCCCCTTCATCTCGTCAATAATCGGAAAACACGAAAATTCCAAGTTCATGTATCACCGCATCGCACTCAGGTCTCGCATTCCCCGCGTGACCATCACAGCTGTACAAAAGGGTCATGCCCGCACACTCACCACAGTCGACTCGCGCCCGGCGACTGACCAGCCGGGGAGGCCGCGCCCTAAGATGATGGGTATAGAAAAGGAGACGCTCTACATCGCGGGAGGCCTGGCTGCGATAGGGGCTATCTGGTACTACTACGCGACAGTAGAGAATGCGCGCATCGAAAAGCGGCGAGAGGGTCGCTCAGCAAATGAGAGTGCTGAAGGAGGCCGAGCGCAGGCTATTGGGGACGCGAGTCGCCCGGTGAAGGATCGTGCTAAGGAGGCGTTGAAGAGCGCGCAGTAGACGTGAAGTCAGTCTATCAGTATGTTGTTGTTGGGGCGGAGGATAGGCCAAAGGGTACAAAAAGCACGAAAGCGTGTACGTCGAAACCGAGATAGGAACAACGACCCATGCTGGGTCCATAGTGTACGACAAGAGAGAGAGAAAACCTGCTGCTGATTTGGAAAAAAAAAAACCTTAATACATTATGTCGCCTTGTCGCCTAAAGCCAGTGGCTACACATATCTCCAGGAGTTGGCAGCTCCACAAAAGTTGGTGCGGTGCAGAACTGGAATGTTATTGCGTCGTAAATGTGTCAGGCCTGTGCCAAGGCTTCATTGGGACGGGGTAGAGCTTGTATCACTTCAGTAGGCAGCAGTTAATTGTCCAGAGAAAAAGGCAGGAGCGATGAGGGAACAGCAGTAGTTGGGTCTGGGAAAAGTCACAATCCAAACCCGCCTGAAATGCCGAGCGGATTGAGCGCTCTGTCACCAGACAGAGAGCACCAGAGGAAGTGAATCATCATAAGGTCTCTCAGTCCCCGAACACAATCCGCCACCACCAGAACAACGTCATTCCTGGCTCTTGATGAATTTAAATTCGAGTAATGATAACGAACAAGAACAAGAGAAGGAGCACAGCACAGCACAGCACAACACAGAACAGCACAGCCGCGGACGCCGTAATGGGTGAACCCGTTATCGATGGATGTGCGTCGCAAGGCAGAAAAGCAGAAAAGCAGAAAGCAGCAAAGCAGAAATGACCGCGTTCGCGGAAACGCGCAAACAACAAACAAATAAGTAGTTGTTTTCTAACCTTCTTTGAGAGTTTCACATTCAACTCACCGATTCTATCTTACTAGTGGCCAACCAACGTGAACGACAACAACACTGACGTGGCCATCATACATTGCACATGGCTGATATTGGTTGACAAAAGGGACCCAAGTGCAGCTAGTTGTACCTGACAATTTGTTGGAACTACCGAACCACCGCTTGTACGGGCTTTCTGTTTGTGTTATCGCTATCGCTTCATTGAAGTACAAGTTGACTTCCTCGCTTTATTCTTTCTGTATATTTACCAATACGCAGACTATACATGCATGATTGTCTGTGATCCAGAAACTTTCATCTTCATCCAATCCAAGCATGCCCCTCAATCGTGACTCGTCTTTCAATTCAAGGCTCTATTATCAGTGCGAATGGATATGGATATCTTTACCTGGGACCACAGGCCCAAGCTACTGACTCAGTATTCACATCCTTATGCATTCAAAATAAAATAAAAATAAAAAAAGGTCACCGCGTTCAACAAACCGGCCAGTCATTCATCCCTTCTCTTTTCTAGAAATTTCCCTACCTCCTACCTCCTACCCCCGCCCGCGCCCAGCCCCCCAGCCTAAATCCCGAGCCATGGTTCCAGGAATATTTCGTCTTCGGACGGCTTGTTGTACACTAGTCATCCCCATCCGTCTCGCGATCTGTCTTCCTCTGCTCATCTGTACACTCGACGCCTACAGCCCCCCTGCTGCTCTCATCCCACAAGGGGGGATCCTCCCACCCATGATCAACAACAGCAAACCCACCGAAACCGCGAGTTCTAACCTACCAGAAGACGTTCATGATGTAGCCGTGTACGAGTACATCGCTCTTCGCCCCCTTCACCCCCCCTCACCACCCCACATGTACATACACATACACGAACGCACCCTACCATGGGCTGCGCACTCACATTGTCGTTCGTGATTACCGCCGCAGTATTGAGTATTATCAGTATGCTTACCCTCTGGTGGATTGGCGATCCCGCGGTTGAAGAGGATGATGATGCAACGCTCGTGGAAGGCGAGCGTGCGCGAGGTCTATACCTATCATCGCTATTTCTAGGTATTGCAACGCGATTGTTATTGGCCGGACTTGGGACGACGGCTATGGCGTCCGTCATTAGTGAACGATCTGTCATCAAATTGGGGTCGTTTATCGCAGTCGAGGTGCTGGGATGGCTCTTGGTGTGAGTCGCACCCCAACTACTATCTCTTTGTCTCTAATGCCACCCTTCCCTTCCCCCACAGCGCAGTGATGTGTTTCGGTGTTTTTTATCGTATACATCGCCTCCTAAATGGTTCGGGAGCTGCTCTAAAAGGCAGAAGAAAAGAAGTCATAGGAAAGCGTGAGGGGACCGTGGAGAATATGACTAGCTAGCAAGATTTCGCGGATTCGGATTAATGAGCAATGAGGCACACAATCTTGATGGATGTCCCCTAGGCTAGGCTAGTAATCTCATTGGTGCCGGCAGCCCTTGCGTCACCTTCCGGCTATTAAGTTTGGAACACCCCTGTTTGGAAACTACCGAAAGGAATTCGAACGAAAAAAAAAGTGCGTGGATTTCTATTAAAGAAAAAAACAAACAAACAAATGACGTCGTTTTTTCTTTTTATGTTCTAATATAGTAAAATGAATCGAATGGTTTGTTTGGAAGCGGGGAGGGGAGAAGGAGGGGGAGGGGGAAAGCCTCAGGCAGCGCTCAAGACAGATCCCGCGACGCTGACAGCGTCCCGCCAACCAACCGTAGCCCACGGTTCGCGTGATCCTTCCTCCTCCTGCATACCCACATGTTTCCAAAACGCCCTAGCGCCTCCATCTGTACGCACCACATCCGCAAAAACTCGAGTTCCTGTTCGCGGCGTCACGAGCGCGCTAGGAACTTGAGGCGCTGTCGCAGCCAGGGAGCGTAAAGTAGTAGTGGCAGTATGTAACAAACGAGTAGCGAGACCGTGACGACGGTAGGCGGGGAGTACGCCTAGGGCAAGTACGTGTACTTCGACGGGGGGAGGAGGAGCATCCGAACGTGAGGTGGTTAAGTCTGAGGTGATCACGTGTAAAGTTGCTGCGATACAGGCCACGGGTTTGTCTGATGTTGGTGTGGTAACGACTAGACAGAGATGCGTCGGGTGCGTGAGGAGTTGATGAAAGATTGTCGGGCGCAATGCGGGGGAGGACGGAGCTAGCTCTGCCTGAAGGTGGTGGTTTTAAATTTGCGTGTTTTTAGTTTTTTTCTTGCAAAGGAGAGAAATTTATAGGTGGTTGCTAGAAACTTACATGTAGTGCCCGGACGTTTTGGATGTCCGCAGAGGTGAGGGGTCGGACGGTGAATTGCTCAGAAACAGATGTGCTCTCCATGTTAATCAATGGGGGTGTTGTCGTCGAACAATAGGGTTTATGAAGTACTCAGAGGAGGGAGAATAAGAGATGTATAACTGTTTTGTCATCTCGCGGAAATAAGTGTTGTTTTTATGTGCGAGCAGAGTGTGAGCGCAGGTGCGCCTTTTCCGTGATCGGCGGAAACTTCCTAACCGTAGTACCCACCAAACTCCTTGTCCGTTTCGCTAAACGCAATGGACAAGGAGACGGGGTTGAGGAAACGTTTCACTTGTTGTTGGTTTTGCTGACGAAGGAGGCGGAGCCTAGGGGGTTGATAATGCTGCCACTTCTGCACACGCGTCAAGTTCAAATTGAGCATGAAAGATATGCCTACGTCCAAGGGTCAAAGTTGTAGGCACTCGAGCAACGCTTTCATGTAAAGGGGGTAAAGTGGTGACGTCATGTGTTTCGTGTGTGTAGAGCTAGGCTGCCTGTCATGACATGACATGACCATGAGCGTTTCACGAAACAAGCAGTTGACAGTTGACCCTAGTTCATCCGGGTGCTGTAAGTTTACAATTACTCTCCCCGTGAGTCGCGAAAAGTCTCTCTACAATTAGACACAAATGGCGGAAATGCCCGCGCAGCGCCACCGATAATAATAATAAAAAACAAGATGAGTCCTCACTCCTCTCTTCTCCCTTTCATCCTCCATCAAGTCTAAGGAACGCTGAAACACAGCCCCCCAAAAGAGGTTCCCCGATCGGTCTTTATGTGCCTCCTCGGTTTTCTTCTTAAGCCCTGGGCTAGAATTGACGTTTCCGGAGAAAGTCGGAAAGAGGGATGAAGGGGCGCGAAGCGGGGCGACTTTACACCTCCCCCTCCCCCCTTCCCCCCCTGTGCGCCGCCAAAACATCGGAAAAATGTGTGAGTGGGGAGTGCCTTTTTGTGCCGCCGTGCCTTCAAACAATCGGTCATCAATGAGACATCGATGAGAAATGAAAAGAAAAAAATGAGATGAGAAACGAATGAGGCTGACTCACTCACGTGAATGCCTCACGTGAATGCGGAACGGGATAGGAGTGAGCGCTGTTCCGTACCCTCCGAAGTCACAAATTGCGTCCCGTCCCCCGTGTCCAATAACAAACGTACGTCAGCAGAATGAACGACTTTTTTTCTTTTTTTCACAGCACTTGACAACCGACAAACGATTCGATGGAAAAGAAAGGATCCCTATTTCCTTAAAGCCTATACAACCCTAGTCTAACATAAAGCCTGGAATTCGAATAGGCCAGCTCCTGACACGGGTGACGACGGCTTTTTCTTTTCTCGAAACTTTTCTTCAAGTTTTTTTAAGCCTGGGGTAAATTAATCCGTCGCACGCTCCCTCGGGTAAAAGTTCGAGGTTGAGACAAGAATGAGATCAGCCGGATAATTCGTTCCCTCGGGGATGACGTTGGAAGGTTGGACATAGACGTTACAGCCTAGATTGAACAAGGGACGAGACCTCCGTTTTGGATTAGATGGGATTTGGATTGGATTGTAAAGCTAAAGCAGCGAAAAGAAAAGTGTGTGGCGCATGGATTGGTGGTTGTGGTTGGGCTTTGAGCGGATCGGATCGGATGGATGACACAGATTTTTTTGGAAAGAAAAAGGGGGGCCCTTTCATTGTCTTGTCTTGTCTTGTCTTGTCTTGCGACCTCGTCCTCGTACAAGTTTGACGTTTATGTGAGATGTGAGATGATGTGTAGCACAGGATTGGTAGGCTGGCCGTAGCGAAGCCGGAGATCTCGAGTTTTGACGACCCCTCCCCTTCCTATCCTATCCCCTCTCCTCCGAGTTTCAAGCTCGCTTAAGACGTGGCAGACCACAAAAAAAAAAAAAAAAATTCCGAAAATAGGTGTGAGAGATTTTCGCCATGCTAGGCATGACCATGTATACGACATGCGGGTGCAGTGCTGGCAAAGAAAGGCTCAGACAGGTCAAACGGACGCCTGCACGCCTTGGTGGTTGTGGTTCAGCAAGCAACCCTCACCTCTCAACTAACCCCTTCCTCACTTTCCTACCACTTCCCTTTCTCTAAGGTTTTTACTGTTCGGTGTCCCGCTCCTCCGCTATCTGATCAAGCCGACGCACGCCCGAGAAAAACCGAGAGACCGAGAGAGCGGGAAAGCGGAAAACGTGATTTTGATAATCATTTTTTATTTTATTTTATTTTTTTGGGTTGGTTGTGGGTTGTGTGTGGTATGACAGATCTGGAAACTATATGGAGCGACTGCTCCATATAAGACGACCACTCATCCATCGACTGGTTTCACTCTCACATTCACATATTATAATCAACTCACACTCTTACTCCTCCTACGCTACCCTACACAGAAGAAAATCTTCATCCTTGATCTCTTTACCAGTGAGTTACAATCCCGGCTTCCCCCCCCCCCCCCCCCCCCACTTTGACACTTTTGTCATGTGCTTGTGGTGCTTGTTGCCGAGCGCCTTATGCGGATCATGGGCAGCCTTTGGGCAGTGCAGTGCCTTGGCCTTATTATTTTTTATTTAAATTCCATCCAAATTATTTCCCCGCATTCCATCCCATCCCATCCCATCCCATCCCATATCCTTCACTCACTCGCTCACTCATTCACTCACTTCATTTTCTACATCTACAACCCACTAGCTTTCATCCGTCACCACCATGCCGACTCATACTCTGACACCCTACGTGACCCCTCACATTCACCACAAGCATTACGCACAAGAGCACGACAATGAGAACTTCTCCCACCGTACGTCTTTTTTTTTGACCAATCGCCAGACTGCCAATCCTGATCAACCCCTTTTTTTTTTCTCACAGTCATCGGTCGTGACCTGGAGTACTTCTCCCAGGCCGGCTTCGATATGGAGAAGATCACTTTGAAGCGCAACGCCCCTACAGCCTTGCTCTACGAAGATGCTGTCCGAAACGAGGGCGCCATCATCTCCTCCACTGGTGCTCTTATCAACTTTTCTGGCAAAAAGACAGGTCGCTCGCCCAAGGACAAGCGCATTGTCTTTGAAGAGACCAGCAAAGATGACATCTGGTGGGGCAGTGTAAACATTAAGATGGATGAACGTACGTCATATCGATGTTTTTTTAATGCGTGCCGGCATAACCTTCTTTTATTAGACACATTCGAAATCAATCGTGAACGTGCCATCGATTATTTGAACACGCGCGATAATGTATACGTTTTCGATGGCTTTGCAGGGGTATGTTTCCATGACCATGACCATGATCATGAAATGACTTTGACTTTGCCTTTGTGTACCAGTGGGATCCTAAATATCGCATCAAGGTCCGCGTGATCTGCGCAAGAGCGTATCACGCCCTTTTCATGGTACGTCATTAATTTGGTTAACTGTCACTTGCCCTTTATGGACATTTGTTCTAGAACAACATGTTGATCCGCCCAACCGAAGAGGAATTGGCAAACTTTGGCGAACCCGACTTTATCATCTACAATGCTGGCCAGTTCCCTGCTAACCGATTCACTAAGGGCATGAGCAGCACAACTTCAGTCGAGATTAATTTTAAGCGCATGGAGATGGTCATCCTCGGTACGGAATATGCGGGTGAGATGAAGAAAGGTGTCTTTTCCGTTATGGTTAGTGCCTTCGCTTCGTTATTTAATTTCATCTTTCCCCGCTGCCCTCGCGTCCCGAAATTCCGATTAACGTTTTGTTTTCTCCCACACCACAGAATTACCTGCAGCCCGTCAAGTTTGGTCAACTCTCGCTGCACTCGTCTGCCAATGTCGGCATTGACAACGGTGACGTGACGCTCTTCTTTGGCCTGTCGGGAACCGGCAAGACGACGCTTAGCGCTGACCCACGGCGTCTACTGATCGGTGATGACGAACACGTCTGGTCTGACACTGGTGTCTTCAACATCGAGGGTGGTTGCTACGCCAAGACTATCAACCTTTCCGCCGAGAAAGAACCCGAGATTTACAACGCTATCCGCTTTGGCAGTATCCTCGAAAATGTCGTTTACAACCCTTTGTCCCGCGTGCCCGACTATAACGACGTCGGCATTACTGAGAACACCCGCTGCGCGTACCCGATCGAGTTCATCCCTAACGCGCATATACCATGCTCTGTCAACCGCCAGCCCAGCAACATCATCATGCTTACATGCGATGCGTTCGGTGTCCTCCCACCTGTGAGCAAGCTCACTCCCGAGCAGGCAAGCTACCACTTCTTGGCTGGTTACACCTCGTATGTTTATCCGTATTGCGTTCTCGAGTTTGCTGTCTCTTACCTGGTTACCTTTTTTTTTTTTTTAAGAAAGACGCCGGGAACGGAAGATGGTGTTCTTGAGCCCATTCCGACCTTCTCGACGTGCTATGCTGCGCCATTCATTGTTCTTCCGGTAAGCGCCGTTTTGTTGCTGGTTCGGCCTTTATTACTTTGGTCACTTACGCGTTGGCTTTAAATAGCCCGGTCGCTACGCAGAAATGCTGGCGGAACGCATGGCGAGGCACCAGGTCGACTGTTGGTTGATCAACACCGGGTGGACAGGCGGCAGATACGGCACGGGCAAGCGCTGCCCGCTTGCTGTGACGCGTCGCATCGTTGACGCGGTGCACTCGGGAGAGCTCAGGACAGCGAATTATGAGACGTTCGATACGTTCAACTTGCAAATCCCCACCGCGATTGAGGGTGTCCCCCGCGAATTGCTCAATCCTTCGCTTGCCTGGCCGGATCGCGCTGCGTTTGGGCGCGAGGTTCGTAAATTGGCTGGTATGTTCCAGAAGGCGTTTGCGTTGTACGAAAAGGATGTAGAGGAAAAGGTACGGCTCGCTGGTCCCCAGCTGTAGAAGAAGAAAGAAGACGACGACATTGTTCGTTTTCTCTCTCAACATCATAATATTTCCTTTTTTTTCTTTTCTCCTTCTTAATGTCATAAATTTCTTTTTTTTTTTTTTGTGTTCTTATGTGGATTTATATATATACAATACCATCATTTTATCAACACAACAATCTCTTACATACATGTAAGAGACCGTCAGATCGCACTGAACTTGCGAGGGACGTTGTCGAGGAGTTTCTTTAGACCTTCTCAAAGATAAAGAGAATTGTCTACTACAAGCATTGTAGATAGATATCTTGTTGAGAGTCCAAAATAGTGAAGGAGAGTGGGTATAGTAAGAAGCAAGCCATAGAGAGTGAATTATTATTATTATTGTTATTTTTTTAAAAAAAAGGAGACAAGTGAGATGAGGGTGAAAAATCTGGCAATAAATTGAACTGATTGTTAAAGGAATGGACGGGCTTGCGGCGACGTTAAACTGAATGGCTCGCATCATGCATTCATAGTAAAAAGAGGAGAATGGGGGGGGGGGGGGTCCTCGTAGGCAGGGCTAGACGGTAAGACCGATTTCTTACGCAAGCGATTTTTTTTTTTTAAATTGGCCATTTCAAAGTAAAAAAAAAAACCAAAGCAGACTGGTACGTAAGGATTTGTTTCTATCAGAATAGATTATTCCTGAGGTAACTAAGTAGCACTAAGAGAAGAACAAAAAAAAAAGAGCGTGAAACTAAGGATACTACTAGTTGGGAAAAAAAAAAAAAAAAAAAAAAAAGAGGCAGAGGTTTAAAATAGACATGTAGACTTGCTTTGTGAATCGTAAGCTGTGGTGATGACTCCTTTGGAATGCGTGTGTGCGTTTTTTTTTTTTTTTTTAAGCCTTCAAAGTTTGATGACGGCTTACATCAGGAAAATTACATTTCGCTAGCACAACTAGATAGACTAGAATGACTAGAATGGCTAGGGCGCCAGATTGTATTTACTATATGAGGGAATAGCAGCACGCATGCAGCATGAATCGACACCGGAGATGCCGGGCCGGATTAACTAACATACGCTTATACACCTTTTGCATTCCAATACACGTATTCTACTAATAATATAGACTACCACATAGTTTAGAATGTATCATGAGTCTGTGAAGTGTAATGGTAATTGGTTACTACCATAAATTGGCATGAGATGTGCTGCTCATAAGAATGCACCCAGATGCACAACAGTCTGAATGGCCACAAATTTACCGAGACAAGCTGGCTTGATAAGATCATTCAAAGTGTGACAGATAACTCATTCAGAGACAATTACATACTGCATGCACGACATGTCCCTTCAAATCTTGTCACAAGTAAAAGTAAATAGTATTATTTTCTCTCTTTATTTCACACTCTTTTTGTAGTTTCAAAGGACTATTTCTGTATGCGTTCACTTCAGTTTTTGACAACATTAACTACTTTATCTTATCTTTATCATATTAGCTAATGCGTCATTGAGTGTGAGTGTGGGAACTACATTTTCCACGCCGCATGCACAATTCTCACTCCACACTCCAATCAAAAAGCTGTCTTCCCCGCATCGTCTTCACATTTATCTTTCTCCTTTTCCCTCTCACAATCTCCCTCTCCCTCTTCCTCCATCTCTCTCTTTTATGGCCAAGTTACTCATGCTCACCATGTCACTTCCTTCCATGACAGGATCTTTTCTCTTTATTGAGGGCTAGATGCAGAAAGGTTAATATAAGCTCTTTTTTCCTTCTATCGCTGACAACTTTTTAACTTTGAACTTAGTCTGGTTGACCATGTGGGTGCCATGAAGAAAAGTGAGGCTCTACTATTTCATCTTTCCAGCAATATCATCATACTTGTATGCAGTGTGTTTGGTGTTCTCTTGCCTGTGAGCAGCTGTTGACTTGTTACACTTGGTATGCCCTTCCTATTTCATTCTTGAGTTGCTCTCTCTTACTCTCATTACCATTTTCCCAGGAGATGGTGTTCTTGAGCCCATCCTGATGTTCTCTTTGGGCTATGGTGTGCTGTTCATTCTCTCTGTGCGTGCCCTTTTGTTGCTGGGCCCTTCTACTTTGGTCACTTATATCAGACCAGGAGCTGTCATGTTTCAAATGCTGTTTTGTGAAACACTTGCAATGGACACAACATTGGTATGTCTTCTGTGTTCATCTGATCTGCTGGGAGCTAATGTCTTTTGTTTTGTTTTTTTTCACTTTGGACGACTCCCAGGACCCCGGTTGTATATGGCCCATTTAGTTTAAATTTGTGTACGTGATAGGCCAGTTCAGTGTATTAGTATAGATATTATAATAGATTTGTTTTTTTAATGTGAAAATCGGAGTAAGAAAAAAATAAAAGTGAATCCAGAAAAGGAATGAATTAGCTCTGGATTGAAAAAACTAGATCTAGGTGTGAAGACACGTTCGCTATATCTACTTTTGAATTTAAAGTGCTAGAAGGGCTAGAATGGCTAGTACTAGTCAATCTAGCAATATGTCATTTTCCTGATGACTACCTGGAATGCTTGTGAATAATCTGGATCATTTCTGATCGTTCAAAGTCGTATAACAACAACGTGCGTTAATTAATGGACCACCCCACCACTAATCTGTTTGGAGAGAAAAATTGGAGAAAAACAAAAATTAAAAATTAGAAGAAGAAAAAAAAAAAAAAAAAACCTTCCCTCTCGAGAAAAACACAAAACGATAATGTTTTATTTTTATTTATTTATTTATAAGCTAGTAGTAAAGTAATTCTTTACTGCCTTGCCCTCTTGCGCAACGGTTTTTGTTGCTTTTGCTCTTGCAATTGTTGTTGCAATTGCATTTGTTGTTGTTGTCGTCGTCGTTGTAACTGTATTTGTTGATAATTGCAAAAAATATCAGCCTGAAATCTACGATGCCATTCCTCTCCTGCCTCCCTCTCGACCCTCTTCCCTCCTCATCCATATCCTTCGCAAATGGTCCCAAAAACCTCATGTACCGATTTGAATAACTTCCTGGTGAGAGATTCACCAGTGACAAGTCTCCAAGTACTATACAAGCCCTTCTTCCTCGATCGACATCAGATAAGCCGTCGCTACGAATGGTTCACCGATCAACACTTTCCCATAAGGTTCAGAAACCCTGAGTTGGACGAGAAATTCGACAACGTGTCGTAAAGTGTGATGAGGTAAGATGATAAGAAAGGTGACGCTCCCGTCTTGAGGTAATTGAGCACTACCTTCAGGTCGTGTTAAAACGTGTGTCAAACCGATTTGTGTGTAGCTGGTTCACCCGCGCCTAGACGGCTCGGATCCCCAACTACGATTCCAGGTGCGACCAATCGGGGCAAGGGATCACCGGTTTTGAGCCCAAAAGGGAGACAGGTAGGTGCTTCTGCTGGGAAACTCATGGCCCAGATTAATGCTGTTTCAGTGGGGGGTAGTGGTAGTGGTGGTGGTGGTGGTGGTGGTGGTGGTAATTGGAGTGCGGGCTGAAGAGGGTGGGAAGGAATCACTTGGACGAGTTGATCTATTGGGATGGGGTGTGAGGGGTTGGGAACGAGGAGCACCACTTTATTTATACTAGCGATGACTATCAGCGAGCATATTGTACCCGTGTGGTGTGCGGCGTAGCGACAATGGGTGTAAAAGTCGCTTTAAGCGGTAAGCGCTATTTTCTCTTCTTTTTTGTTTTGTTTTTATTTTTTTTCCGTTTCTGTTCTCTGAAGACAATTGGATTGGATTTTTTTTTCTGAAACAAGTTGGGGCAGGCATGAAAGGGGCAGTGGCGAGTCAGTTGTCAAGGTAAGTTAGTCTAGATGATGATGATTACTCAGAACGGTGGTGGCGAGGGTGGCGAGGGTGGCGAGGGGGGGGGGAGGACCGCGTAACAACAGCAGGTGACAGCCTCAAGCGCGCAAGCAATTAGGGACCCGTGACGGAAGAGAATAGTAGCGAGATAGGGGTATCACCTCGGGAGGTTTATGACTGACTGATCCTGGTGCCACAAGATGACCCTTAGTGTCAAGTGTCCGGAATCAGTTATTTGAGAGTATAATTAAAAAAAGGGGGAGGGGGGTGGAGTTCTTCTCCCCTTCTAGACACCCAGATCTGGGCTGCTTTAACTTACCCCGTATCCAAGGTTCAATGCGCCCTGAAGAAGAAATATCACTTGTTATTCGTCTGCAGGTATGAAAACCAGCCCTTCTTCTTGGTCCATCGTGATACTTCTCTATCCTGGGGGCATGTCCAAGAAGCGGTGGTGAATGTAACTCACTAAGAAATCAGAAGTAGAAATGGGGGGAGGAGAGAAAAAAAAAAAAAAAAAGCCGGTGCTCGTGTACAAGACCTGTCTGTGTTTGGATTCAAACCATTATCTTTTTCTGTCTTTGTCGCGAAATAAATAAATAAATAAATGATATGGAGAATGATTCATACTTCATTCCTAAAGCTCTGTCAGGACAGAGAGAATCCATGAGCATATATGGACCACGGGCACAATCACTGCCTAGGCGACACGGAAAGAAAAGAAAAAGAAAAAGGAAGAGAATGGACTCGGACCTATTGATAAAAGAGGCGCCATATCTCTCAGAGGCACATGACCGTCGCAAAAGGGGGAGGGAGAACAAAGATTAAAAATTAGCAAAAACGAAATCCTATCCTTGGGCCTTAACCACGGGAATAAGGAAAAATGAGGGCGAATATATACGGAATAAATTTACTCGCAAAGAAAGAAAAAATAAAAAGAGGGTGAGAGGAAGTAGTCACTCACTCACTCACTCACTCACTCAACACCTCTCAAGCATGGTCGACGACTGAGCAGGGAA
>WTXG01000416.1:0-24352 GCA_022496185.1 Multifurca ochricompacta | reverse complement strand
CGGAGGGTGGCCGTTATGGATATCCTCTGCAGGCAGTGGCAGATAACAGAGATGTGGAGATCGAGAAATGGCTGATTGAGCATGGTGCGAGGATCAACGTGTAGACATGTATGGAACTTCTTTCAGAGTGGCAAATTTGCAGAGTATTTTTGTATGTATGTACGCAGCACTTCATCTTAATTGTTGTAAGGATAGCTTGGCCACTAGACCAAAGCATATCGTTCAGTTTTGTCCTCTTTCATTCACATAGTACTAATCTTCCCTTTCAACTGGTCCGTCAACCATGTATATAAAGGTACATACAATGCTTGTAGCAGGACCAGCAGAAGCAAAGAGAATCAAAAGGTCAAATAGGAACTAGTGAGCAGCATTATTCCAAAGTTCGAGCACGACAAATCGTCAAATCCAAATCTTAGATTACCTTAGAGCTCCTTCTCATACCTCTGATCACCACTGTCTCTCTCTTTGTTCGGGACACGCTTTGCCTCAAACTCAACACAGATCATATCTGTACAATGGTCAGTATGCAACGAGCCTATCCATGTAGGGAAAGTAAAGTGTTATAAGGAGAGACCAGTCTCATGAGCATTGAGATGAGGATGAAAGGGAAATAATAGAACAAGAAAGCAGTTCACTATGCACGACAACACCTCTTCTTCAATACACCCTGAGTGGCATTACATCCTTTGATGATTGACGATATGAGCACTGTAGCGATAGATGACAACCTTAAAGGGGTTGTAGTAGTGCGCCTCGGCGAATAGTCCTTCAGTTGAAGCTTGAAGGTGTGGTGTGATGTTGTGTGAATAGACTATTATTAGGGGGTACCAGTGTTAGTCCGGTACGGCGAGCTGAATTTGCCGATACGGTTGGCGATAGCACGAAAATCAACCTAAGAGCAGAGTGAGCGCAAGTAAGAGTAAAAGCGATTGTTCAATTCGCTTTTATGAGAATCAAGTTGAAGCAGACAGTTGGATAGGAAGGGATCAAACTGGATAATAGATTTCAGACAAACTACGAGGGTTTTTATACAATTTAACTATAGAGGTCAATATAAGAGAGATAACACAATAAATGAAACTACGGGCCAAAGATAAAGGGGCACGCAAAAGGGGCGGAACTGTAATGGTACAACTGTAATGGTATTAGTCGCGCTTGCATAAAATCGAAACGAGATAAGATAATAATTGAGATATGAAATGCGTTTACTCTTTCTATGCTCACTTCCACCTTTCTACCTCTCTCCTCTCGGGAACACTTTGCCTCGCACTCACCGCAGATTGGATCCGCACAAAGCAAACGAGTTACTCCCTGACATCCATAAGAGCAAGACAGTGCGGTTGCACCTAGAGTCACCGCGTCAATGCGTTCATTTTCCGACCTTGTGTTTTATTCCATACCCGCGTTGCCAACCGGATCGTGGTCGTCCCCTGCACATGTTCGAACAGAATTGAATCTGTTTTCAGGACAGCTCTACTTTGATAGTAGAGGAGAATATGAAAGAATATGCGCGCTCCTCGCGTTACACATGGTACATCCGGGTGCGGAGCAGATAGAAGTAGATGGATTCGTACCACCGAAGTACCACACTGGGGAGACTTCCCCATTCACCACTAGCAAGATAGCATTGTTCAAGAAGTTGATTGGATTGCAGAGGAAGGGATGGCATATGGAGGAATGGATCTCGGGCAAGTTTTAGATGCCTGTCCCTTGAGCAGCGATTTTGCGTAGAGACATAGGAAGTCCTTCCTAGAGAAGGTGTTCAGGCCATAGTGAGCCGTATAACATACAATTTCCAGAATACAATAAATTTATAAAATTTACGGATTCTCCAGTGATTTTCGAGATGGTCATTGGGTTTGGTGCAAAGATGGGCTTGCCAATTGCTTGTAATGGCTACTATGTACCTGGTAGTAGCCGCGCGATTTAGGCGTTGTCGTCGAATTCATAATAAATAAATAAATAAAGTGCGCTAAGCCTTTTTTTTTGGAATCGAGTTTCATTGACGCGCTTGCAAGGCCATGCTTAAGTCGCGCGCTATCTAGTACAAGGGTCCCCTAGTAGCTACTGTAATTGTATTAGGGCAGAGCCCATTGAAAAACCCGGGGGGAAAATAAGTAGTGAGATTGGCTAAGTGAGGCGAGCGCAGACTGCGATGCCGTCGAGTCGATAGGAGAGGGGGTCCATTAGGCCTCTGCTAGGCCTAGTCTGGACCAAGAGGCCATTTTGCAGCAGAGCTTCAACGAGGTTCTTCGTATTGAAGATGGTCATCAGGGGGATGAAAAGTGTGCATGCTTGACGCAATGCGGCTCTCGTGGTGGAGGGGGCAGTCATAAATGTTAAACAGGCATGCTGCTGGTTACTGACTCAGAGTACTGGTACAGAGATGCCGGGATAGCGGTCTGACATAATTGTGATCGCTTAGATAGCACAAGTGATGAGATCCTTAGCATATATATCTCAGATCGGGCAAGTGATCAAGATAATATAATCTCAAGTGCGTCCATTAACTGATTCAACAATTCCACATTCATTGAACGCACAACACGTTCCTTCGACAATTAAGTAGTTATATTCCTCTCACTCTTCAAGTATTATATAGGCACTCTACTTTGTACGCGTTCACTAACTGAACTTATCCGCTACCTAAATAGGCAGCTAAAACCCTTTTTACAGCTGCTTACATTAACTGCACTGGCCTCGCGGCTCATGTAGTATAAAAATCGATTTGAAAAATGAAAAAAAAAAAAGGCCAGATGGTCAGCCATGGCCCGTTCTTGTGCCGCATCTCCAACGTTCAGTTCACTGGTCCTCCAACATGCAGTATCTATGTTGCCTCTTGCTACCTCTACATACCAGCGTCTATTTAGTTCTTAGGCGGCTATCTATACATAATCCATCGATAACCATCCGCCGCCTTTCCCAGGGATCCTCTTACTCCTTCCCATAACCCAGTCTAGCTTCATGTCTTCAGCCCTCGTACACACATTCGCACAACTGCCTCCTCTTCTCATTTCAAGCTCATCCTAGATGCCGCTCTCGATCAGTATCTTGCAAACACAGGCATAAATCTGTCCGAACACCAGCTTGTCGACAAGCTGAAAGGATGCGACAACGCGGACGCCGTGATCGACGTACTTGAGGAGGATCGTCTCTGTTCAACGTGTTCCGGAAAGGCAAGAGCAAGACGGGGCTCCTAAGGAGACTTAAACCAACAGTGAATATACTCCTCGCCCTCACGAACTGCGCACCACTCGTAAATGGCATTGGTTTGGTGAGTTCTAACTGGTGTGGCCCATTCGCTATGACCGGCTTACAACATGTTCTCTTTCAGGTGTTTCCACCCGCACAGGCCATATTTTCTGCTATTGATATCCTTCTCTCTGTCCGTATCTCCCTCCCTTGCTTCCAACTGGTTGTCTCACCTTCATTCCAAGGCATCGAAGAAGATCAGTGATGATTACGATTCTCTACTCAACCTTTTGAATCCATGCAACGCTTTCTCATCCGCCTCAAGATTTACACTTCCCCTGAGACCCCTTTACCGAGTCCATGGTCGAGATCCTCGTCAAGACGATGGCGGAACTGCTCACCATCCTCGCTCTGGCGACGAACAGATTCAACAAGGACGAATCAGTGAGTGAACTACCGTCTTCATATTCCCGTGATTAAACATTTGGCAGGGGCGTACGGACGGATCTGATAGGAGATAATGAGGTCCAGGACGCCCTTCAGAAGTTGGACAAATTGACCCAGGAAGAGTCTCTCGCCGTAGCGGCGCACACATTTGGTACCGTGAACAAGATGATGTGTTCGTCATCCCTTTCGCAGTAACATTATAGACAGGGCAGCTAAGACATTCCTTGCAGATGATCAGATGAACAAGGACATTCGGACATGGCTGTCACCTCCTGACCCATCTAAAAATCACAACATTGCGCGGAAACTTTACCATGAGGGAACCGCCAAGTGGTTCGTTGAAGGCAAACATTCAAGGAATGGAAATCGGAGGGTTCGCTTCTGTGGTTAAACGGGAATGGTAGGTTGACTCACTATTTCGGTGCTTTTTGTTGCTGACGATCTTTTCGTGAAAGCGGGATCTGGCAAGAGCATCCTTTGGTACGTTTGCCTAGCATTATGGGGTATCGCTAGACTCATCTGAATGATCAGTTCCACCATCGTTGAAGATGTCCAGCGTCTATGCTATGGTGGATCTGCCTGCTTTGCGTACTTTTATTGCGACTTTCGAGACACGGAAAAGCAAAATATCCGTGGGCTACTATCTTCTCTCTTAGTGCAGCTCTGTTCCCAGTCAGATGCCTACCGTGCCATCGTCTCAGAATTGTACTCGAAACATGGTAATGGCCAGAAGCAGCCCGACGAGAAGGATCTTGCAGAAACTTTGAAGGCCATGCTCGTAACACCCGTTCAGGACTCAATGTACATCATCATTGATGCCCTCGACGAATGTCCCCTCTCTGGAATGCCGTCTAAACGTGAAGAAGTATTGAAACTTATTAAAGACCTCGTCGACCCCCGCCTCCAAATTTAAGGATCTGCGTCACTAGCCGCCCCGAACCAGATATTCAGAAAGCCTTTACAAAGCTGGCGCATTGTCCTGTATCCCTTCATGCGGAAGGTGGCAAACGCGGGACATCTCCGAATATATCACTCAACCGTCAACACGGACCCCATGATGAGTGAGTGGGAGGCGGAGAGAAAGGACTGGTGATCAAAACGCTCTCGGAAAAGGCAAACGGAATGTAAGCTTCAAACCAAACAACTATTTATTTCGCGATCATTATTCATGTCATGGTTAGGTTAGATGGGTTTTCTGCCAACTGGAGACACTGCGCGTGTCACCAGGAACTTCCTTCGACGCTCGAATCACTCCCAAAACACTGGATGAAACATATGAGGCCACGCTACGGAGGATCGAAGATATGACTGGAATTTGCTCATCGCTATTCCAATGCCTTGCGTTCTCTGCTCGTCCACTCCGAGTCGAGGAGGTTGCGACGATGCTTGAATTCGATTTCGACGCTGGCAATATGCCAAGGCATGACGTAACTTGGCGAAACCCGGACTCTGACGGAACTGTACTGTCCACATGCTCCAGCTTGGTTGTCATTGTCAATCACGTCGATTACAGAGGAAAAGAGAGTCGTGTTGTACAGTTTGCGCACTTCTCTGTGCGGGAATTCCTGACTCAGACCGGCTGGCGGGTCGACGGAAAGGCGCTACCATGTTCTCCCTAAAGAATCGCATAGAGTGCTTGCGCAGACATGCCTGAGCATGCTGCTCGGATTCGACAAGACCACGGACACAGATACTGTCGAGAACTTTCCATTGTCTCAGTACGCGGCAAGATACTGGGTCGATCACGCTCGATTCGAGGATGTCTCCCTGGATATACGAGATGGAATGGAAACGTTGTTTGACCCAGACAAGACGCACTTCCTAGTTTGGATTGGAATATATGACTTGGACTCATACTGGGAGGAGGGGACAGAAGACACTTCGGTCCACCCAATATACTACGCGGCTCACTGCGGCTTCCCACAATTGGTGAAATGGCTGGTAGACCATGGTGCTGATGTCAATGCAAAGGGCGGCTATTATGAATATCCTCTGCAGGCGGCAGCAGCCGAGGGACATGTCGAGATTGTGAAATCCCTGCTAGACCACGGCGCTAATGTCAATGCTGAGGGCGAGTATGTATATCCTCTGCAGGCGGCAGCAGCCAACGGACATGTCGAGATCGTGAAATTGCTGCTAGACCATGGCGCTGATGTCAATGCAAAGAGCGGCGAGTATGAATATCCTCTGCAGGCGGCGATAGACAACGGACATGTCGAGATCGTGAAATGGCTGCTAGACCATGGCGCTGATGTCAATGCAGAGGGCGGCTATTATGGATATCCTCTGCAGGCGGCGGCAGCCAGGGGACTTGTCGAGATGGTGAAATGGCTGGTAGACCGTGGCGCTGATGTCAATGCGGAGGGCGGCACTTATGGATATCCTCTGCAGGCGGCGATAGACAACAGACATGTCGAGATCGTGAAATGGCTGGTAGACCATGGCGCTGATGTCAATGCAAAGGGCGGCGAGTATGGATATCCTCTGCAGGCGGCGATAGCCAATGGACATGTTGAGATCGTGAAATGGCTGCTAGACCATGGCGCTGATGTCAATGCAGAGGGCGGTTATTATGGATATCCTCTGCAGGCGGCGGCAGCCAGGGGACATGTCGAGATCGTGAAATGGCTGGTAGACCGTGGCGCTGATGTCAATGCAAAGGGCGGCTATTATGGATATCCTCTGCAGGCGGCGGCAGCCAACGGACATGTCGAGATCGTGAAATGGCTGGTAGACCGTGGCGCTGATGTCAATGCAGAGGGCGGCGAGTATGGATATCCTCTGCAGGCGGCGATAGCCAAGGGACATGTCGAGATGCTGAAGTCGCTGCTAGACCATGGCGCTGATGTCAATGCAGAGGGCGGTTATTATGGATATCCTCTGCAGGCGGCGGCAGCCAGGGGACATGTCGAGATGGTGAAATGGCTGCTAGACCGTGGCGCTGATGTCAATGCGGAGGGCGGCACTTATGGATATCCTCTGCAGGCGGCGGCAGCCAGGGGACATGTCGAGATGGTGAAATGGCTGGTAGACCGTGGCGCTAATGTCAATGCAAAGGGCGGCTATTATGGATATCCTCTGCAGGCGGCGGCAGCCAGGGGACATGTCGAGATGGTGAAGTCGCTGCTAGACCACGGCGCTGATGTCAATGCAAACGGCGGGGAGTATGGATATCCTCTGCAGGCGGCGGCAGCCATCGGACATGTCGAGATCGTGGAATGGCTACTAGATCATGGCGCTGATGTCAATGCGGAGGGCGGCGAGTATGGATATACTCTGCAGGCGGCGGCATACAAGAGACATGTCAATATTGAGAAATTATTGATTGAGCATGGTGCGAGGGTCAATGTGTAGAGCTACAAGTATGGAATTGCTTTCGGAGTGGCATCGTTTCAAACGTATTCTAAAATTTAAGGGGACTACTTTGTATTTATCCAGGTTCAGCTCGGTTATCATCATTTTAGTTGTTGTAAAGATACTTCCGGTGAAGCCTCCAGACCAAAGCATATGCTCTTGTTTCACAGCTTTATTTAATAAAAATATTTGACACGTTAGTTTCAATCTCAGACAGACTCTGATACAAGTAGGAAATCCGATCACGAGTTGTCCTCTTTCATCCAAAATCCTGACAAAACGCAGCTGTGAAAGGGGTTTAGCTATCTATGTAGATAGCGGATAGGTTCAGTTGTTGTGGTCAAAACTGAAGTGAACACATACAATATAACGACCTTTTATACTACATGAAGGTGTGATAATCATAACAGTAAATAGTTCTATTTACTTGTGACAAGATATAAGAAGGAATGTGTTGTGCGTGCAATGTGGAATTGTATCTCAATCAGTTAATGGACGCACTTTAGCTTATCTTATCACGATCGTTAGATCGAGTCCACCCGGGAGTCCGGCTCGTGTCAACACATGTGGGGTATGAATATTATAGATAGGGCGTCCATAATTATTTGTGGAGTGCATGTAATAATGAATGCGCAGATGAATACCTTCACAGCTGTGGAGGTAGGTGGCGCATTAAATACATAGGTTCAATTCGCGATCATTTCCGGACCAAGGGATGAATTCTCAGTGTTTCTTTGACCCCAAGCAACATTTCCACAGTTTGGATTAAAGAGGACAAAACTAAGTGAGACAGGACATACAGAAAGAACAGGTAAATGGCCGGAATAATGAAGTAAATGCTAAGCAAATGCTCGCATCATGCGTTTTGTTAATTAAAGATTTCATTCCGTACCTGTATCAGAGTCTGTCTGAAATTGTCAAATATTTTTATTAAACAAAGCTGTGGGGAAAAATGAGCATATGATTTGGTCTGGAGGATTCACCGGAACTATCTTGACAACAACTAAGATGATAATAACCGAGCTGAACCTGGACAAATACATAGTCCCCTTAAATTTTAGAATACGTTTGAAAAGATGCCACTCCGAAAGCAGTTCCATACTTGTAGCTCTACACATTGATCCTCGCACCATGCTCAAACAACCATTTCTCGATCTCCAAATGCACATTGCATGCCGCTGCCTGCAGAGGATATCCAAAATGGTCGCCATTCGCATTGACATCAGCGCCATGGGAAGTGTAAATCTTGAGGCGGGCGAGAAAGCGTGGCATGAATTCAAAGAGATGAGATACGGACAGAGAGAAGGACATCAATGGCAGAAAATATGGCCTGTGCGGGTGGAAACGCCTGAAAAAGAGCATGTTGTAAGCCCATAGCGAATGGGCCACACCAATTAGAACTCACGGAACCAATGCCATTTACGAGTGGTACGCAGTTCGTGAGGGCGAAGAGTATATTCATGGTTGGTTTCAGTTCCCTGAGGAGCTGAAGACATGAAGCTAGACTGGGTTATGGGGAAGAGTAAGAGGATCCCTGGGAAAAGCGACAAATGGTTATCGATGGTTTATGTATAGATAGCCGCCTAAAAGCGATGATAGACGCTGAGATGTAGAGGTGACAAGAGGCAACATAAATACTGCATCTTGGAGGACCAGTGAACTGAACGTTGCAGATTCGGCACCAGAACTGGCCATGACTGACCATCTGGTCATTTTTTATTGTTTTACTTTTGAATCGATTTTTATACAACTTGAAGAGTGTGAGAGAAATATAACTACGCTGTGCGTGGATAGCTGATGCTCTTAGGACTATCTTATCATTATCACGATCATTAGATCGAGTCTATCACCTCCTCTGAGATTGTTTCTCACGCCCCGGGATGCCACATACAGCGTCGAGCTGTGAAGTCACCGGTGGAGATCCAAATCCTTGCGACGGCCAAACAGAAACCCGTTTCAATTCCGCATCGCTTTTTGCGAACTGTGAACTATGATCTCAATTCATCGGTGCACTCAATCATTCTTTCGCTTCCCTTCGCCTTTGACTGAGGTTTTTCCTCTTTAGCCGTTTCGTACCCTCAGCCTTTACCTAGCCGTCATTTCTGCTCCCTTTTACTTGCCCATAGATCTCAACCTCATGGATCGTAAACAGCAACAGTCCCCGCTCTCAACATTCATATCGACTCACAGCCAAGGTCTGATGGTTTTTTCCATTTTCCAATGTCGTCATCACCTCAAACGATGGGAGCATGTCCATGACCCTTGACCCTGTACCCAGCGGCCAAGTGAGTCCCTATTGATTGGTAGAGTTTTGAAATAATATTGAATCGCATCCTCATAGGTTGACCCAGTCGCGCCGCGAGGAGCTGTCACTTATAGGATCTCAATTCTGGTTTGTGAGTAGCCGCGTGCTTTTGCTTCTTCTTTTCCTATTCATTATTAACGTCTTTTAGTTGCTTTTCGAATCTATCCCCCATAACTATGTGCTCTCTTTGGGGACTATCTCCTAGCTCATGTGGACACAGCCTCGCCCTTCTCATCGCGCGCATGCTCGCTACTGGGTAGTCGACGTACCCATTGTGGCACACCATGAACATCAACGACCGCCTGTTTTCACCTTATTGAAAGGCCAGATACGCCGTGTCACATAAGCTTGTACTCGTAGTACTTTACGAGACGGCTTGTGCTTCAGATGCGGTTAGTAGCCGTTCTATCTTACCCCACTATTTCTCATGCATATATCCTCCCTAGATTGTGGACCTCGCGTTGCATTGGGATGCGCTCTTGATTTCCATTTACCTCTCCTGGCACCTTTACGAGGTATTAGTTCGGCCCCCACCTCGTTCGCAGCTACCGTTTTACCCATTTTACGCTAGGCTTATCGCACCCACACCTTCAGGCGCGTTGGTCCCCGAAGGATATTCTGCGAATGTATGGGGTACGGCCTTTCTCTCGTTCTATACTCGAGCCACAGGTCTTGACGGTTTCATGCAGTACTTTCTTGCAGTCTTGGTCAGCATCTAGCTATCTCTTTTCATCCTTGTCAATCCAATGGCGCTCTGGGTCGATCAACTTCTCAATCTTACACCCCGGTCTATAATGGAACATTCATTCTCACCATTCACATCTGATTCCTTCACTTCGCTGCGCGGTGGCTGATGTGGATTTCAATCTCAGTTGCTGATCCTCTGGCTGATGATCGTACGTTTCGACTTTCGACAGCCTGTGCTGGCGCGCTGACGAGCACATCGGCACATCGTAGGGTTGGTACTCCGTGCGCCGCGAGTGGCGCAAGTTGACCTGGGCATTCCTTGCCATCACCTTCTTCATGTTCGCGTGGTCAATGATGTTCTACTCGCGCGTATATCGTTTTATCTTCATAGACTGGCCATTCTTCGCTTGCATGACTGTCTCTTCGTTTATGGCACTGCTCTTCTCCACTGGCTTTCGCCTTCGTGTGTCTGCGCAACTATGACAAGGGTCTCGCACAGTGGAGTAAGCAATCTTTTCTGTTCTTCCTCGCGAGTAACTGCTAACGTTACGACACGGTGGAACCAGTATACGTGGAACGGGTATTTGGGAATGATAACTTTGAGCCTGATCTATTCCCTGCTGAGGTGATAGAAAAGGAATGAAATCCTGATGGGGACCGCGCATCATAGAATAGAGAACGCACATTAAGATCTGCTTAATATTGTGTCTGAACTCTTTATAGTATTTCTCGTCCCTAAACGCCTCGCAGTCTTTATCTGAGTATAAATCTTTGGAGGTTAGAGAAGTCACTGTGACTGTGAATCTCTGTCTATATGCGTGAAAGATTGTGATGGATACAGTCGTCTCTCCCTGGATCACGACCGGCGAGTTCGAGCATGGTGCGAAGGGAGAATGGCTCTCCGATCCACGTCTTTGAGAGGGTGTAGTTTACGATCGACTTGACTTTGGGTTGAAGCTCAGTGACAAGTTGGATTCCGGAAGGACCCTTAAAATGACAAGACCCCAGTCAGACGATACGAAAGAGTGTGGGTTGGGGAGGGGGAGGACTTAGCACGCTACCAGTCACGCACTTTCCAATAACACCGACGGCCTTATCCCCCCCAAGTCCTTCACAACTTCTTCCCACCAACCCTCCTCGGTGACGTCCCACTGCCCACTGTGCAGTACGCGTCCACGGAAATCACGAAGACCTGGAATGGAGGATACCAACACCCATGAAAAGCAGGTACATCGTGTCCTCGATCTCCGCGTCACGATCTCTATCACGTCGGATCCTGAGGTGTCATTTACCCGTCGCCTCATCCCACGAGGCCTGCGTGAGCTCGTGTTGCAGTTTTATCTGGCGCATGAGCTTGTACTTTTCGACCATTCGCTTGAGGTAGGCGAGGATCTCGGGCCCAGAGGCGTAAAATCCGGATCCGTCTACCTACCACCGTCAAGATCGCGTCAGTTTGGTCAATTCTAAAGGTGGATGAGTGTTTTCTTGGCCATCTTCTTCTGAGAAAGTGACGCACATTGGTCCCGACGACGCACGAACGGAGATATCCGGCTTGAGAGCGAGTGGCGACCAGGGAAGTGTCCTACACTGTGGGAGGGTATATCACAATGGGAGTCCCTGTTCATTGAGGACTGAACTGAAGGCTGAAGATGGATGTATTTGTTAACGAACCAAGTACCGCCGATCCCATTCTCCTTTTCATAAACTGTCAACTCGATGTTTGGCACCTTCCGCGCAAAGCTATAGAATAATGGAACTTGATGAGAAACTATAGAGAACAAAAGAAGATTGTTTCGGACCGAATGGCTGCGAGGATGCCACAAAATCCGGCACCGACGCATACAACTTTGATAGGTCGATACTCTTCAATGGCAAACTGGCCGAATTGAAAGTTCTCAGAGTGATTGCTTGTGTTCACACGCGTTTGGGAAGAAGAAGAAAAGGTGGCAATGTTGATAGAAAAAACGGGTCAGGACCAAGTAGTTAAATTACGATTATTCACTTGAGCCTTTATATTAAAGAGTATGTGGGTATAAGAACCTTGGCGATAAGGATAAAGGATTCCACCCTAAACATCCGCGGTTGTGGTGGAAGCATGTGGCCCTCATCCTCGCGGTTGTAATAAGCGGACCTCTACTCAATGCCTTCAAAGCATGAATATCAGGAGCTTCTTCGGCAGCTTGAGCGAGGAGTTGCCAAGTGTGTCGTCCTGAAAGTTGCAAAGACGTAGCGTACAGAAACATTATTTATATTTCTTGCACAGAAAGTCGGCTATGTTTCGAAGAGATAATGTGTGCAGCACACCAACCGAATGGAGTGTCCTTCCTCTCCCCCACCGCTGACATCCCTAAAGTGGTAATCCTGTCACACGGCCGTAATTTGTAATAATATTTATTTTAAACGGAAGTTATCATTGAATATTTATTTTAAAAAGGAAAGTTATCAACAAATATCATTACAAATCAGTTGGAATAAGATCAGATAAGGATTAGATAAGAACTTTGGTGTTCTCGCGCGTTCGCTATTTTATGACTTTCAATGTGTATCATGTGTTCTCATCAGAGTGTGTGGGTCTAGAGCAGTAGAGAATTTGTAGCAGGAGTGTTATTGTCCATTGCATAGACAGGAGGAGGGAGGATGTTAAGCATTTTCACTATTAGGTGTTTTTATTTTTGAAATCAATTTTATTCGCACTTCAGGGCCTTGCCCAAATCACACAGCTACTACCACTACATAGTAATTACTGTTGTAAACATGAGAGAAGGGTGGAACCACCATGTGTGAAACCTCTTGGTAGAGGGAAACAAGAAAAACAGTGTGTAATAGAGGAGTGGAGAGGGGAAGAGAGCCTGTGTGTTGGAGAAGAAAGGTGAGCTTACCCATACTACCCAATGTCACCAACTCAGACTTAATCCAGCTCGCAAGGTCGTCTCACCAAAGGAGGCCTTGTGAAGGCCCGCGTGTCCTGGATGAAGGTGAGGGGGGTGAGGTCGTCGCATGAGCAGAGCCGGTCTCTATTAGGTTGAAAACGTTGCCTACATGTCACATGACTTTGATTTGTAATGATGTTTTGTTGATCAACAATAACTTTCCTTTTTAAATAAATATTTAACGATAACTTCCTTTTTAAAATAAATATTATTACAAATCACAGTCGTGTGGCAATATTACCACTTTAGGGATGTCAGCGGTGGGGGAGAGGTGGGTCACTCAACCGAATGGGAGAGATTGAATGGTGGGGGTGACTTGTGAGTGTGGGAACTACATTTTCCACGCCACCGCCACCCAACCGTCTCCGTCTCCCTCCCTCTCTCTCTTTTGTAGCCAAGTTACTAATGCTCACCATGTCCTTGATATTATCCATAACAAGGTCTTTTTCTCTTTAGTGAGGGCTAGATGCAGAAAGGTAAATATAAGCTCTTTTTTTCCCTTCTATCACTGACAACTTTTTAACTTGGAACTTAGTCCAGTTGACCATGTGGGTGCTAGATCATGGCGCCGATATCAATGCAAAGGGCAACTTTTTTGGATACATTCTGCAGGCAGTGGCACCCAAGGGAGATTTGGAGATGGTGAAATGGCTGCTAGGCCATGGTGCTGATGTCAATGTTGAGGGCGGCTATTATGGATATCCCTTGCAGGTGGTGGCAGACAAGGGACATGTCGAGATCGTGAAATCGCTGCTAGACTGTTGTGCTGGTGTCAATGCGGAGGGTGGCTGTTATGGATATCCTCTGCAGGCAGTGGCAGATAACAGAGATGTGGAGATTGAGAAATGGCTGATTGAGCAAGGTGCGAGGATCAACGTGTAGAGCTACATGTATGGAACTTCTTTCAGAGTGGCAAATTTGCAGAGTATTTTTGTATGTATGTACGCAGGATTTCATCTTAGTTGTTGTAAGGATAGCTTGGACACTAGACCAAAGCATATCATTCAGTTTTGTCCTCTTTCACTCACACAGTACTAATCTTCCCTTTCAACTGGTCCGTCAACCATGTATATAAAGGTACATACAATGCTTGTAGCAGGACCGGCAGAAGCAAAGAGAAACAAAAGGTCAAATAGGAACTAGTGAGCAGCGTTATTCCCAAAGGTCAAGCACGACAAATCGTAAAGTCCAAAATCTTAGATTACCTCAGAGCTCCTTCTTCTCATACCTTTGATCACCACTGTCTCTCTCTTTGTTCGGGGACACGCTTTGCCTCAAACTCAACACAGATCATATCTGTACAATGGTCAGTATGCAACGAGCCTAGTCCATGTAGGGAAAGTAAAGTGTTATAAGGAGAGACCAGTCTCATGAGCATTGAGATGAGGATGAAAGGGAAATAATAGAACAAGAAAGCAGTTCACTACTGTACGATCGCGAGACCGTATGAGTTCGTTGCGGAGAAAGGTTCCGCGAGAAAAGAGAGGGAGAGGGAAGCGTCTAGTCGTCGGTGGTAACTGATGGATGCTGGACTTCGCCGAAGGTGCTGATGCGTCGAAATGTCTAGTGCGCTGAATATGCCGATATGTCGAGATGTCAAAGACTTAGCTGGCTTTGCTGCTGCTGGTTCTGTCGAATTTTGTGCTTGTCGTCGTCGAGATAGCTGCTTAGCACTCAAGAAAAAGAAGGAGAGAAAATGACCGTTGATTGTACTTCTGCTGGGTGGTCCTACTACAAGCAAGTATGTACCTTTAAATACCTGTAGAGAGACCTAATAGAAAAGCGGTTATGAAGTAGAATTAAGGAAGAAAGAAGTTAAGGCGGTGAGAGGCGAGATGAAAGATAGCAATAAAGACGAAACCGGATGAAACCAGAAGAAAACGAATGAACAGGCAGGCGGCCCGGAGCGTAAACAGTCTAAAGAATGCTAAGTAAAGCTTTCGTGCTATGCAACGATCGCATTTGTACCGTATCAGAGACAGTCCAAAACTATAGTTGAATTAATGTCAGAATATTTTATTAGCAGAACTTAAATGAAGAGAGCAAACTGGACCAGCCAGAAGTGGTGACATTCAAGAGAAAGGGTTGAAGGTGGAAGGTAAGGCGGGCCGGAGCGGACCGAAGCTGATGGTTTCGGGCTCAGAGCTCACGCTATTCCTACACTACGCGTCCATTCGCGCTTTGCACCTGCTGGGCAACTCTGAACGAGGCCTCACAACCAAGAACTGGCACCTTGTCCTCAACGCGGTTTGCCTCCCCATGCTGACCTACGGCTCTCAACTCTGGGTCCACACCAGGCAAGCCCCCGCTCTCATCAAGCGACTCCAACTCGTGTCGAACGCTGTGGTCCACAAGATCACCGGCTCGTTCCACACCGCGCCTCGCGGGCCACTCCACGAGCTCACCCGCGTCCTCCCGATGAAGCATTTCGTTGAGAAGTTGGCTGATACCACAGCTCTACGGTACGCATCTCTCCCTGCCCACTCCCAGCCCATCCAGCGCCTTCGGGGCCAGCTGGACGACGCCCTTCTACACCCTCACCGCCGCAATCGCACCCAGGCCTCTGTGCCCACAGCGCCTTGCCAGCTCACCCCCCTGCAAGCACTCGCCGATCGGGTTCCCCCATTGAGGGCCTGCCCGACGTTCTGGCCTTCGCGCCATGGGAGCTTCCTGCTTGGGGCAGTCATATCCACTTTGTGGGCACCTGCCCCCCAACCGTATGTCTCGATGAAGTCTGTGCCTTCCTTGCCCTGCCTTGCGCTGACCTAGCTCTGGTTCATGTGGCGACCTCTCACTCACATGCCAAACGAGTTGACAAGAAACTCATAGGCACCGCCAGCGCAGTCCTCATGGACAGCTCTGGCGAAACCACTAACCACTGGGTCCGCGGTTCTGGGGGCGTTAAGGCTGAAGTTGACCTCTACGCCCTCCACCGCACCCTCGCCTGGCTTGCCTCCTACTATGAAGGACGACCCATGGCCCCCTGCCTGGTCCTCATGGCTCCATCGAGTTCGGCTTTGGCAGGACTACACTCTCGCGATCCTCGCCGGTTTACGGGTGACTTTGTTTTGCTCCACAAAGCACTGGCTAAACTGCTTGCAGATCACACATACCTCAACATCACCTTTATGTGGTGCCCCCCCTCCCCCCGTTACCGCGCCTCCTCCCTGGCCCCCAAGGCCATGGACCGCGCACGACGCCTGCACAACCCGGGCAACCTCGATGAGCCCCCCTCCCCACTCCAGTGGCGTGCTCTGTCACGCCTCCGCGCCTACGACAACTGGCGCGCGGAGTGGCTCCGCTCTCGCTCCCTCGACGCTGAGGCTCAGGCTGGTCACAAAGCCTACGACATCTCGATCCAGGGTCCTCCCACTGGTGGCAACCATCCCCTCTGGACGGCGGCTACCATCAAACGCAAAGACAACCCGTTCACAAGACACATGGTCTCCACAGCGTTCCAACTTGCCACTGGCCATGCCTTTATCGCGGAGTACCACAAACGGTTTTTCAAGTCCCGTCCAGAGGCTGACCGCCTCTGTCATTGCGATGGTGTCACCCCCGCGACATTCGCCCATGTCGCTGTTGGCCCACACACACTCCGGCAAAGGGACCTTAAGCAAGACCCTAACCCACACTCTAGAAAAGGAATGGCCACATTGGGGATTGAACCCAAGACCTCTGGACAATCCGGGTCCGGCGCTCTAACCACTGAGCTACACGGCCTGGGTTCTACATGGAGCATAACCTTATATACCAAGGTCATGTGAGAGTTGCATTGTGCGGCACTTCACTTGTGTCAACAGTCGCCCTCGACTGTCCATTACACGCCCAATCTCGGACGGAATGTGACATGGACCCTGGCTTGCTATTCAATGAGCTTACCTGGCCGCAGATTTTCAACAATCGCGCCAGAGTCACCCAGCTCCTGGAATTTATCCAGGCTTCGAGGGCTTTCTTCAAGCCCATCCACGCCCGCAGGCCCCGTGAACCCCCTTGAGGGGGACTTTCCCTGGACTTGGACTTAGTAAGAACTTTTCTTTCTTTGAAACGGTCTCTTTCTTGGACGGCCTCTCCACGTACATTCTCCCTTAGGTTTTTCTCTTAGAGTTTTCCACCTAGCATGTCCCTGTAGACACAGCATCTCCATGTACACCCTCACAGTAGTTACATTGTACCCTGATGTAGCCGCGCGATTGGGCTGGGTCCCGCAAGTGCGTCAATAAAGTCGAGTTCAAAAAAAAAAAAAAAAATTCCTACACTATGCACTCCAACACCTCTCCTTCAATACACCCTGAGTGGCATTACATCCTTTGATGATTGACGATATGAAAGCAACTGTAGCAATAGATGACAACCTTAAAGGGGGTTGTAGTAGTGCACCTCAGCGAATAGTCCTTGAGTTGAAGTTTGAAGGTGTGGTGTGATGTAGTGTGAATAGACTATTATTCAGTGTTAGTCCAGTACGGCGAGCTGAAGTTTTTTTTTTTTTTGAATCGATGGCGAGCTGAATTTGCCGGTACGGTTGGCAATAGCACGAAAATCAACCTAAGAGCAGAGTGAGCGCAAGTAAGAGTAAAAGCGATTGTTAAATTCGCTTTTATGAGAATCAAGTCGAAGCAGACAGTTGGATAGGAAGAGATCAAATTGGATAATAGATTTCAGACAAACTACTAGGGTTTTTATACAATTTAACTATAGGAGTCAATATAAGAGAGATAACACAATAAAGTCGAAACTACGGGCCAAAAATAAAGGGGCACGCAAAAGGGGCGGAACTGTAATGTTGTACAACTGTAATGGTTTTAGTCGCGCTTGCATAAAATCGAAACGAGATAAGATAATAATTGAGATATGAAATGCGTTTACTCTTTCTATGCTCTCTTCCACCTTTCTACCTCTCTCCTCTCGGGAACACTTCACTTTGCCTTGCACTCACCACGGATTGGCTCCGCACAAAGCAGATGAGTTACCCCCTGATATCCGTAAGAGCAAGACAGCGCGGTTGCATATATATGCACCTAGAGTCACCACGTCAATGCATTCATTCTCCGACCTTGTGTTATATTCCATACCCACATTGCCAACCAGATCGTGGTCGTCCCCAGCACATGTTCGAACAGAATTGAATATGTTTTCAGGACAGCTCTACTTTGATAGTAGAGGAGAATATGGAAGAATATGCGCACTCCTTGCGTTACACATGGAACATCTGGGCGCGCTGGAGAGACTTCCCCATTCACCATTAGCAAGATAGCATTGTTCAAGAAGTTGATTGGATTGCGGAGGAAGGGGATGGCATATGGAGGAATGGATCTCGGGCGAGTTTTAGATGCCCGTCCCTTGAGCAGTGATTTTGCGTAGAGAGATAGGAAGTCCTTCCTAGAGAAGGTGTTCAGGCCATAGTGAGCCGTATAACATACAATTTCCAGAATACAATAAATTTATAAAATTTACGGATTCTTCAGTGATTTTCGAGATGGTCTCCTGGAGTTGAATTGATTGAATTGGGTTTGTGTAAAGATGGGCTTGCCAATTGCTTGTAATGGCTACTATGTACCTGGTAGTAGCCGCGTAATTTAGGCGTTGTCGTCGAATTCATAATAAATAAATAAATAAAGTGTGCTAAGCCTTTTTTTTTGGAATCGAGTTTCATTGACGCGCTTGCAAGGCCATGCTTAAGTCGCGCAGCTATCTAGTACAAAGGGTCCCCTAGTAGCTACTGTAATTGTATTAGGGCAGAGCTCCATTGAAAAAACCCGGGGGGGAAAATAAGTAGTGAGATTGGCTAAGTGAGGCGAGCACAGACTGCGATGCCGTCGAGTCGATAGGAGAGGGGGGTCCATTAGGCCTCTGCTAGGCCTAGTCTGGACCAAGAGGCCATTTTGCAGCAGAGCTTCAACGAGGTTCTTCGTATTGAAGATGGTCATCAGGGGGATGAAAAAGTGTGCATGCTTGACGCAATGCGGCTCTCGTGGTGGAGGGGGCAGTCATAAATGTTAAACAGGCATGCTGCTGGTTACTGACTCAGAGTACTGGTACAGAGATGCCGGGATAGCGGTCTGACATAATTGTGAGATAAGCTTATACATCTAAGAGGGCATGTGATCAAATCACATCATTAGCGAGATGACACGCTCGTTTAAATTAGTAGCTGATATAGTACATTAAAATGAATGTATATAAGCCACTGTATAGCTGCTATAGATAAAGCAGTTGCTATGCATTATCGCATGCATCTAAGTCTCTAAACTAACAAGGTGAGATAGTTAGTAGTACTGTAGTATCTAAAGTACAATCCTGCGCCATGCCTGTTCCACAATGCATGTGCACAACGGCCCCGTCCACAGCTCACAGACCAGTAACCACCGGAAGCGACCGGATAGTTCAGGACCGGATAGCCGGACACCCGTGGACTCGATCTCTTATTGATCGTGATAAGATAAGATAATCTCAAGTGCGTCCATTAGCACAACACGTTCCTTTGACAATTAAGTAGTTATATTCCTCTCACTCTTCAAGTATTATATAGGCACTCTACTTTGTACGCGTTCACTAACTGAACTTATCCGCTACCTAAATAGGCAGCTAAAACCCTTTTTACAGCTGTTTACATTAACTGCACCGGCCTCGCGGCTTACGTAGTATAAAAATCGATTTGAAAAATGAAAAAAAAAAAAGCCAGATGGTCAGCCATGGCCCGTTCTTGTGCCGCATCTCCAACGTTCAGTTCACTGGTCCTCCAAGATGCAGTACCTATGTTGCCTCTTGCTACCTCTACATACCAGCGTCTATTTTAGTTCTTAGGCGGCTATCTATACATAATCCATCGATAACCATCCGCCGCCTTTCCCAGGGATCCTCTTACTCCTTCCCATAACCCAGTCTAGCTTCATGTCTTCAGCCCCTCGTACACACATTCCCACAACTGCCTCCCCTTCTCATTTCAAGCTCATCCTAGATGCCGCCCTGGATCAGTATCTTGCAAACACAGGCATAAATCTGTCTGAACACCAGCTTGTCGACAAGCTGAAAGGATGCGACACTGCGGACGCCGTGATCGACGTACTTCAAGGAGGATCGTCTCGGTTTAGCATGTTTCGAGATGGCAATCGCAAGATGAAGCTTCTAAGGAAACTGAAACCAACCGTGGACATACTCCTCGCCCTCACGAACTGCGCACCACTCGTAAATGGCATTGGTTCGGTGAGTTCTAATTGGTGTTGCCCATTCGCTATGACCGGTTTACAACATGTTCTTTTTCAGGTGTTTCCACCCGCACGTGTCATATTTCCTGCCATTGGCGTCCTTCTCTCTGTTCGTATCCCCCTCCCTTGCTTCCAACTGGTTAACTAACCTTCATACCAAGGCGTCAAAGAAACTCAGTAAAGATTTTGATTCTATAAACGACCTCTTTCAATCCATGCAAGGTTCTCTCATCCGCCTCAAGATATACACTTCCCCTGAGACTCCTGTTACCGAGTCCATGCTCGAGATTTTGGTCAAGACGATGGCGGAACTGCTCACGATCCTGGCTCTGGCGACAAAAAAAATTAAGAAAGGTCGACTCTGTGAGTGAACTACCGTTTCTATGCTCCCATGATTAAGCGTTTGGCAGGGGCGTACGGACGGATGCTGATAGGGGATAATGAGGTCCAGGACGCACTTCAGAGGTTGGACAAATTGACCCGGGAAGAGTCTCTCGCCGTAGCGGCGCACACATTTGGTACCGTGAACAAGATAATGTGTTCGTCATCCATTTCGTAGTAACATTATAGACAGGGCAGCTAAGACATTATTTGCAGATGATCAGATGAACAAGGACATTCGGACATGGCTGTCACCTCCTGACCCATCTAAAAATCACAACATTGCGCGGAAACTTTACCATGAGGGAACCGCCAAGTGGTTCGTTGAAGGCGAAACATTCAAGGAATGGAAATCGAAGGGTTCGCTTCTGTGGTTAAATGGGAATGGTAGGTTGACTGCACTACTTGGGTGCTTTTTGTTGCTGACGGTCTTTTCTTGAAAGCGGGATCTGGCAAGAGCATCCTTTGGTACGTTTGCCTAGCATTATGGGGTATCGCTAGTACTCATCTGAATGATCAGTTCCACCATCGTTGAGGATGTCGAGCGTCTATGCTATGGTGGATCTGCCTGCTTTGCGTACTTTTATTGCGACTTTCGAGACACGGAAAAGCAAAATATCCGTGGGCTACTATCTTCTCTCTTAGTGCAGCTCTGTTCCCAGTCAGATGCCTACCGTGCCATCGTCTCAGAATTGTACTCGAAACATGGTAATGGCCAGAAGCAGCCCGACGAGAAGGATCTTGCAGAAGCTTTGAAGGCCATGCTCGTAACAGCCGTTCAGGACCCAATGTACATCATCATTGATGCCCTCGACGAATGTCCTCTCTCTGGAATGCCGTCTAAACGTGAAGAAGTATTGAAACTTATTAAAGACCTCGTCGACCCCCGCCTCCGAAATTTAAGGATCTGCGTCACTAGCCGCCCCGAACCAGATATTCAGAAAGCCTTTACAAAGCTGGCGCATTGTCCTGTATCCCTTCATGCGGAAGGTGGTCAAACGCGGGACATCTCCGAATATATCTACTCAACGGTCAACACGGACCCCATGATGAGTGAGTGGGAGGCGGAGAGAAAGGAACTCGTGATCAAAACGCTCTCGGAAAAGGCAAACGGAATGTAAGTTTCAAACCAAAATGAATATTTATTTTGCAATCATTATTCATGTCATGGTGTAGGTTTAGATGGGTTTTCTGCCAACTGGAGACACTGCGTCGTTGTCTACCAAGGAACTTCTCTTCGACGCTCGAATCACTCCCAAAAACACTAGATGAAACATACGAGGCCACGCTACGAAGGATCGAAGATAATGACTGGAAATTTGCTCATCGCCTGTTCCAATGCCTTGCGTTCTCTGCTCGTCCACTCCGAGTCGAGGAGGTTGCGACGATGCTTGAATTCGATTTCGACGCTGGCAATATGCCAAAGCATGACGTAACCTGGCGAAACCCGGACTCTGACGGAACTGTACTGTCCACATGCTCCAGCTTGGTTGTCATCATCAATAACGTCGACGACAGGGGAAAAGAGACTCGTGTTGTACAATTTGCGCACTTTTCTGTGCGGGAATTCTTGACGTCAGACCGGCTGGCGGGATCGACGGAAAAACGCTACCATGTTCTCCCCAAAGAATCGCATAGAGTGCTTGCGCAGACATGCCTGAGCACGCTGCTCGGATTCGACAAGACCACGGACACAGATACTGTCGAGAACTTTCCGTTGTCTCAGTACGCGGCAAGATACTGGGTAGATCACGCGCGATTCGAAGATATCTCCTTGGATGTAGGAGGTGGAATGGAAACGTTGTTTGACCCAGACAAGACCCACTTCCTAGTTTGGATTGGAATATATGACTTGGACTCATACAGGGAGGAGGGGACTGAAGACACTTCGGTACACCCAATATACTACGCGGCTTTCTGCGGCTTCCCGCAATTGGTGAAATGGCTGGTAGACCATGGCGCTGATGTCAATGCGGAGGGCGGCGAGTATGGATATCCTCTGCAGGCGGCGGCAGCCAGGGGACATGTCGAGATCGTGAAATGGCTGCTAGACCATGGCGCTAATGTCAATGCAAAGGGCGGCCCTTATGGATATCCTCTGCAGGCGGCGGCAGCCAGGGAACATGTCGAGATCATGAAATGGCTGGTAGACCGTGGCGCTGATGTCAATGCAAAGGGCGGCTATTATAGATATCCTCTGCATGTGGCGGCAGACAACGGACATGTCGAGATCACGAAATGCCTGGTAGACCATGGCGCTAATGTCAATGCAATGAGCAGGCCTTATGGATATCCTCTGCAGGCGGCAGTAGCCAAGGGACATGTCGAGATCGTGAAATGGCTGGTAGACCATGGCGCTGATGTCAATGCAAAGGGCGGCTTTTATGTATATCCTCTGCAGGCGGCGATAAACAAGGGACATGTCGAGATCGTGAAATCGCTGCTAGACCATGGCGCTGATGTCAATGCGGAGGACGGGGAGTATGGATATCCTCTGCAGGCGGCGATAGACAACGGACATGTCGAGATCGTGAAGTCGCTGCTAGACCATGGCGCTGATGTCAATGCAAAGGGCGGCTATTATGGATATCCTCTGCAGGCGGCGATAGCCAAGAGACATGTCGAGATGGTGAAGTCGCTGCTAGACCATGGCGCTGATGTCAATGCAGAGGGCGGCAGGTATGGATATCCTCTGCAGGCGGCGATAGACAACGGACATGTCGAGATCGTGAAGTCGCTGCTAGACCGTGGCGCTGATGTCAATGCGGAGGGCGGCGATTATGGATATCCTCTGCAGGCAGCAATAGTCAACGGACATGTCGAGATCGTGAAATGGCTGCTAGACCATGGAGCTGATGTCAATGCGGAGGGCGGCTTTTATGGATATCCTCTGCAGGCGGCGATAGACAACGGACATGTCGAGATCGTGAAGTCGCTGCTAGACCATGGCGCTGATGTCAATGCAAAGGGCGGCTATTATGGATATCCTCTGCAGGCGGCGATAGCCAAGAGACATGTCGAGATCGTGAAATGGCTGCTAGACCATGGCGCTGATGTCAATGCGGAGGGCGGCAATCATGGATATGCTCTGCAGGCGGCGGCAGCCTTCGGACATGTCGAGATCGTGAAATGGCTGGTAGACCATGGCGCTGATGTCAATGCGGGGGGCGGCCATTATGGATATCCTCTGCAGGCGGCGGCAGCCTTCGGACATGTCAAGATCGTGAAATGGCTGCTAGACCATGGTGCTGATGTCAATGTGGAGGGCGGCTTTTATGGATATCCTCTGCAGGCGGCGGCAGCCAACGGACATGTCGAGATCGTGAAATGGCTGCTAGACCATGGCGCTGATGTCAATGCGGAGGGCGGCAATCATGGATATGCTCTGCAGGCGGCGGCAGCCTTCGGACATGTCGAGATCGTGAAATGGCTGCTAGACCATGGCGCTGATGTCAATGCAAAGGGTGGCTATTATGGATATCCTCTGCAGGCGGCGGCAGCCAAGGGACATGTCGAGATCATGAAATGGCTGGTAGACTATGGCGCTGATGTCAATGCAAAGGGCGGCAGTTTTGGATATCCTCTGCAGGCGGCGGCAGACAAGGGACATGTCGAGATCGTGAAATTGCTGCTAGATCATGGCGCTGATGTCAATGCGGAGGGCAGCACTATAATATCCTCTGCAGGCGGCGGCAGCCATGGACATGTCGAGATCGTGAAATGGCTGCTAGACCATGGCGCTGATGTCAATGTAAAGGGCGGCTATTATGGATATCCTCTGCAGGCGGCGGCAGCCAAGGACATGTCGAGATCGTGAAATGGCTGCTAGACCATGGTGCTGATGTCAGTGC
>WTXG01000415.1:0-24501 GCA_022496185.1 Multifurca ochricompacta | reverse complement strand
GTAAAGTTAGATTCTTCCGCAGTCTCATTACCTCGGCTTTGAGATGCGGAAGTCGCATGTCGCTCAGTACCTCGTCGATGGCGAAGGCCCGCGAATCTTCAGTGGCCAGGTGCCCCAGTTGTTCGTCGGTCATGGTGTGGTGTAGACGACCGGTGTACCTTTCTTCCAGATATACTGGAGCTCCATAAACAGGACCGTCCTTCTTCATGCATCCGGCCACATCCATCCCTCCATTGGTGTAGAAGATATATTTGGCGATCGCGACCGTCCCGTCGCCCATGGTGATCTCCAATGGGTAGTACGTGGAGGAGTTCGGGTTGTTAACAAAAAAGGGGAATTCGGGGACCTCATCATCCGACTCCATACCTATCAGGTCATTTGGATGTGGTTCTTCACAGTGTTCAAAGTCGTCGTTGGGGTTGGGAGACTGATTCTTGACTCGGGCTTCGGCGGCCTCATAGTCGATGGGTGAGGAGGGACATGTGGAAGGGTGAGCGGAAGGGAAGTTTTCGATGACTACTGTGGTGGCGGCGAAAGCGTCGACGGCAGCATTGGCAGCGATGAAAGACATAATAGATTCAATAGTTGTAGGACGTTGCTGTGGGAGCATGTACTGGGGATTTTCTTGGGATCTGGGTCGTCCTTTTAACTATTCTTGGGTGCTTCTGGGTGTCAGTCGTGGAACTCCGAGATGAGGGCCGGGGCAAAGATGTTCCCGGCAGGCTCCCACGAGTTGTCAGAGTCTGGGAATCCTTTCCACTTGATTAGGTAGTGTAACTTGCGTCCTCGGCCTTTACGCGAGGAATCTAGAATCCGCTCCACTTCCCACTCCACTTCTCCATCGATTAATTCAGGGGGGGGTCTCGGGAAGTTCTCCCCATGCAGGGCTGTCTCTCTGTAAGGTGTCAGAAGTCGGGCATGGAAGACTGGGTGAATTCTCCATGTGGGTGGAAGTTTGAGTTCATATGACACATCTGACAGCTTCCTTGTTATCATGAACGGTCCGTGACGTCGGGGAGCTAATTTAGCCGTGGGGTGTGACATGTGAATATTCTTTCCCTCCAGCCAGACAAGGTCATTGGTCCGATAAGGTGTGAACTTCGACGGCTTTTCGGATAGGGTTCTTTGCGCCTTGAGCAGGTTTTCATTGGCCAATTTCCTGATCTCCTCCCATTGGCTGATACGCTGCGCAGCCGATGGGACATTTGTGGGTTTCTTGGTCCAGTTGGTCCTTGGCGTCCATCCCATGATAAGTGAGAATGGAGGGGTCTTGGTGGTTCTGTTGGGCCATGAGTTGTGTGCAAACTCTGCCATTGCTAACCAGTCAGCCCAGTCGTCCTGCCGTCCATTGCACCAGAACCGAAGATATTGTTCTAGCCATTGGTTTGTCCTTTCTGATTGTCCATCGGTCTGTGGGTGATAGGCGGTCGAAATATTCTGGGTGATGTCCAAGGTCTTACAGAGCGCCCTGGCAAAGGTGGAGGTGAAGCGTGGGTCGCGGTCAGAGATGATCTTCTCTGGGAGGCCATAGTGTCTGTAGACGTGATCCAGGTAAAGTTTGGCTACACCTTCTGCTGTGACGGACTCATTACAGGGTATGAACAGTGCCGCTTTAGAGCAATCATGGTCAGTGATGGTCAAGATAGAGTCGAATCCTCTGGAGATGGGGAGTTTGACTATAAAGTCCATCGCAATGGTCTGGAACGGTAATGAGGCCATAGGTGTGATCGGGAATGGTGCTGGTGGGTGCGGGTGTGTGTTTACTTTGTTGGCTTGGCAGTCCGCGCATCCTTTCACATAGTGTTCCACATCCTTCTTCATGTCTGGCCACCAGTAGTCTCGTTTGGCCAGGGCATATGTGTTGACAATGCCAGGGTGGCCCGCAGAAGGGAGGTCGTGGTGAAAATGGATCACCCCCCTCTTAATGTTGTCGCCACTGGTGACAACGAGTCGATCCCCATCCTTCCACCAAAGACCGTCGATCTTCTTCAGGTTATGTGCGTCTGCCCATGACTCGCATAAGTGTTGGTTCATATTTTGTGACACTTGAGCCCATAGGTCCATGTCATGGAGGCTCACGACAGCGGTCTTCGCAAAAACCTCTTCGGGCAGGACCGTGATATCATTATTGTCTTCTTTGCCACTGTCCCAGTCAGGCTGTCACGACAAGGCATCTGCGCGTGCATTGCGACTTCCTGCAATATGCTTCAGCACGAAGTTATATTCCTCCAGTTCCAGGACTTCACGGGCAACCCGTCGACTAATCTTGTGGGGTTCCTTCCAATATAATAGGTTGGAGTGATCAGTGTGGATAATGGTTTTATGGGGAGTTCCTGCTAGATACGGTCGCCAATGTCGTAGTGCTTTCACAATGGCAAGCAGTTCTCTGTCCCAAATGTCATAATTCCGTTCTGCCGGTGAGAATGTTTCGGAGTAAAAGGCGACTGGATGAAGCAATCCTGTTGCATCCCATTGGTTTAGTATGGCTCCATTTGCAAAACGCGATGCATCTACTTCGAGTTCAAAGGGTTTTTCCAGGTCGGGTTGCAGAAGAACTGGTTCTGAGCCTACAATGTCTCGGATTTGTTCAAAGGCTCGTTGTTGTTCGTCGCCCCAGTGCCAGGGTGTATCCTTCTTTAACAGCCTATTCAGTGGTTGGGCTATACCCGAGAATCCTCGTACAAATCGTCGGTAGAAATTGCAGAATCCGATGAAGGATCGCACATCCTTGATACACGTGGGTACGGGCCATTCCCGAATCCCTTGCACTTTTACTGGATCCATCCGAACCCGTCCTCCTTCCAGGATAACCCCCAGGTACTCTATGCTTCGTTGTTCAAATGAGCATTTGGCTGGTTTGAGGTATAGATCATGTTCGTGCAGAACGTCCAATACTTGGTGAACACACTCTCGGTGATGGGTCAAATTGTCTGTGTAGCCACAAGGATGTCGTCCATGTACACCACTACTTCGCCCGTGAGGATAAGATCGCGGAAGATGTGGTTCATCATAGATTGGAAGGTGGCAGGTGAGTTGGTGAGACTGAAGAACATGACGTTTGGTTCAAAGAGTCCCTGGTTGGTTTTGAACGCCGCTTTGCACTGATCTCCTTCCTTAATCCTGATATTGTTGTATCCCCACCAGACATCCATCTTGGAGAATAGGGACTTGTCTCTCATGGTATCGATGAGTTCGGAGATGAGGGGAAGGGGATAGGCATTCTTTATGGTGTGAGCATTTATCCGTCAGTAGTCCTGAACAGGTCGAAGTTTCCCATCTTTCTTCTTGATGAAGAAGAAAGGTGACGCGTATGGCGACTTTGATGGGCGAATGTATCCTTTTGTGAGATGTTCTTCAAGGAACGCTGTGAGTGCTTCCTGTTCTTTCTGGGATAGTGGATAAATTTTGCAGTTGATGGCAGACGGGTATCAGGCATGAATTCAATAGCATGATCCCAAGGTCGCGTAGGCGGAAACGTTGTGACTCCTCTTCTGAGAACACCTTCCAGTGTTGGTGGTAAACCTCCGGTACTACCTCTTCAAAAGTCTTCTCTGTATGTCCTTCTGCTGCCTTTTGGGCCAGTTCTGATGCTTTCGTGACATAACAGTGCCCTGCGTCCTCCTCTTCGGCCTTCGATACCTTTGCATGTCGAACGGCATAATCGTACCCCAATGATGTGATAAGAACTGGGTAATAGTCCTTATCCATGGTTGCGTCACTCCAATTGATCTTTGGCTCGAATGCAGCCAACCAAGGGTATCCTAGGATTAGATCTTCACTTCCTAAGTTGGTGACAAGGAAGCAAATTGCCTTCGTCCTTTCCCCTACTTGGACATTAAGGTCGGTGTAATGGGTAATCCTTCCAGCTCTATTGGCTGTTCCATCTATATTCCAAATGTTCTTTTCCTGGGGGAGTTCCAGCATCCCCAAGCCCATGGTTCTTGCCATTCGTGGGCTGATGAAGTTATCGGTGGCTCCTGAATCAATCAGGATGTCACGGTCGGCCGTCCTCTGTGTAGTCTCGAAATGCACTGGTATTTTCAATGACTTGAAGTGACTAGTATACACAGAGGTTACATGTAATGCTCGTGCCCAGGCCGACGGGGTAGAGCCAATCAAAAATCCTTTTTGGCGAAGGCCTTTTCTACCAAGATGGCCTGCACTTCCTCGCTCTCCTTCATCATGTTTGTCCATATTTCCTGCGCTTTCTCTTCTTTTGTTGGTGTCTTTTTATCGATGGTGGGCGGGTTGTTACAGACAGGCGCAACCGTTGCTTCTGCCACTCGTACTCCTTTCTTCGGGCATTCTCTTGACATATGGCCCAGTGCTTTACAGCGAAAGCACCTCCCTTCCTTCATCAATGTCTGCCTTTCGTCTTCCGTTAGTGCAACCCGTGCTCTGGTTCTGTCAGCAGAGGTATCCATTGCATTCGGATCCCTCTGGGGAGCATGGGCGGGCTTGACTCCAAAGGCAGCCTTCCACTGGTCTCGAGTTTTTCCTTTCTTGGTGTCAACGCCAAAGCGTGTTTGGAAGTCGAGATAATCTTGCTGCTGTCGCCGAGCAGCATCAACCCATGCATCCCAGTCCTGGGGGTGGTGGAACTGGATGATGTTTTTGACCAGTGGGTTAGGCAATCCTTGCGAGAAGAGGTCTAGTGTTGCCTCTTCATCCATGTCATACCCGGCTCTGTTAGCCAGGCTTCTGAATTTGGCCACATAGGCATCCAGTTCTCCCTTTTCCATCTTAAGGGACTTTAATTCTCAGGCAGCCTTCTGCTTGGCCTGTCCGTCCGTAAATGCATCTTTGAATCTCTGGGCGATAGTTTCCCAGAGAACTTCACTAGTGGTGCGACAACCACTTTCAACTTGTTCGTTCAGCCACTCCAGCTGTTCCATTGTCCAGTCATCTACTGCATCCCCTCGTATCAAAGATAGGAAGAGGTTGGCGCGTTGGAAGGGGTTAATGATCTGGGGGATGTTGTGGTTGAAGTTTTTGAATGTTGTAAATTCCAACATAAACTTCTTGCTCTGGGAGCGGTCCCCAGTGAACGTCTGGGGTAATACTCCTGACAGTCGTCCAGAGGGTGGGGGTATGTTCGGCTGCATCATGACTGCTGGAGGTGGTGGAGGAGGAGGGGCTGGGTCGGGGAGCTGGGCGGCGATAGTGGACATTTTTTGTTTTGTGGTGACGGTGCTGGTGGACTGTACAGATATCTGAGGAGTTGTCAAAGCAGGGGCTCTGAACGTGACAACTGCCGGTGCAACTGGGGTTGTAGTCGACGCTAATACCAGTGCTTCTTCGCTAGGTTCTTCTACGTACTCTTCTGGTTCAGAGTCTGTGACAATGGCCGGGGGATTCTCTCTCCACGGTCCTAATCCGAATTCAGGTGGGGCAGGTCCTGTAGTGACCCAAGAGTGTCGGCTGTCCAAGTATCGGATACGATACCAAACCCTCTTCTCGTCGTCGTATTCTACCAGTTGGTATCTTCTGTCGTGATAGACGTAGTATCCAAACTCGGACTCAAAATCTTTCCAGGCGGCAGAACCAAGTGTCTGCTGCGAAAGATTATTCTCGTCTCTTCATTCGATGAGCTCTTCTTTAAACAAGGTCTGACTGCGGCTGGAAGCCACGATGAGAGACTTGACTTGATGTTACGCCCGGTGCGGGACGTTCCACACAACTTGTGTGACAGCGCAGTTCGTAGGTTCGGGTAAGAAACCAATAAGGCTCCTTGGAGATAGGACAGGATGAGTCAAAGTCAAAGGGGCGCTTCCCTAAGACGATGTTGAGCGGAAAAGTACCGGAAGTACTTGAGACAACTGAGTCAGAGATAAAAGGGGATGTCCAGAAGACAGGCACTGATGTATTCAATAAGTCAAGTCTGGGGTCTACAAGGTAGCTACAGTGGACTTATATACGTAACTCGATGGGCGTCTACGAGATAAGGACACGGAGTCAAGTGGGCCCAAATATACAGAAGCGGACGGCGTAAAGTCTAGCTTCTGATAGGGTATTAAGTAAGTGTCCAGTCGTAAAGATAAAGAGATAGCGAGATAAGAGTCAAACATAGGTATACAGCGCATCAACAAGTTCAAAGCGGGTCATGGGGATGGAAGTAGGGCACGTGAGGGATCCCAGGATGGAGACGTGATGGAGAAGTGCAAAGTGGGTGGCAAGGAGGGGTCATCGTTGGGGAGTGAAAAGAAAACGGGGACAGATGGTAGAGGTTGTAACACACATGGAATATATTGTGGACTTTCAGTGCCGGAGGCAAGTCCAATTTGTAATCCAGGTCACTAAGTTTCTTCAGAACTTTGAATGGTCCTAACTGTTTGGGACCGAGCTTCTGGGACTGCTGGTGGATTTTAATGTTTTTGGACTGCAACCAGACATAATCTCCCTCCTTTGGGAAATTGTGCCCTGATTGAGCTAGATCACGAGTCATACGTGTCTTGCTAAGCCTCATAGCTGCCTCTGCGTCGCGTCGGGCGAGACGTAACTGTTGTAGGCGTTGGTCTAAGCTGGGGATGCCAGTGGCACGTCCCGCGGGGATAGTGAAGTCCGGGGTATACCCGTAGAGTAATTCAAATGGGGTATGATCCGTTGCTGAGGACTTCCTCGTGTTTAATACGAACTCCGCTGTGGGGAGTAGCTCGATCCAGTCATCCTGTCTCTTGCCAATGAAGAGTCGTAAATATTGTTCTATTTCTTGATTTTTACGCTCTGTCATACCATTGGCTTGTGGATGATAGGCTGTGGTGAGACTACTGTTCACCCCTAAATGCTTCAAGGTGGCGCGCATGGTCCTTGCTGCAAACTGGGGACCCCTGTCACTGACAATACTTTTGGGGATCCCATGCAGGGGGAATACATGGTCGAAGTATATTTTTCCCACGCCATCTGCTGTAATACCACTTGTAACTGGGAAAAGATGCACTTGCTTTGTATAATGATCTACTATTGTTAAGATCGCATCTTTCCCGGAAGAGGAAGGTAGCCCTGTGATCAGATCTACTCCGATCATTTGCCAGGGTCCTTCTGGAACTTCCAGTGGTTGCAGAGGGGCGACTGGGTGCTTATCCATCCGATATCACTGACATCAGTCGCATCCTTCGACATAGCGCATAATATATTGTGCCATTCTGGGCCACCAATAATAGCGTGATACCAACTCGATGGTCCCGTTTTTACCAGGGTGACCGGCTGTAACCGAATCATGACAATCCCGAATAATGTCTTTTCGGAGATCTGGTACATTGGGTACATAAAGTTTCCCTTTGTAGTAAACTAGGCCATCTTCTTCTTCCCAAAGGTTGACGCCATCTTTTAAGGCACTGGGAGCAGTTTTGGTAAGGGTTTTTAATCCTTCTATAACTTCTGCTTCCCTGCTTCCTGCCTTCTTTATGCGTTCCATAAGGGGAGAACTCTGTGGGCGATAATGGGCCCGTGCCGCACTAAGAAAGTGTTCCGGCTTGAGGACCTGGACTTGTTTGTTGTCCTCGTTGTCTAACACCTGGTCTGCTGAGAATCGGCTTAAGGCGTCTGCTTGCATAAGGTGCCCCTTTTTGTATTGGATCGTGAAATTGAATCTGCTTAGATAGAGAGCCCATCGTGCTTGACGTCTAGTAAGGTCTCGCATGGATCTCCACCATTCAATATTCTTGTGATCTGTTACTATCTCGAACTGGAGAAGCCCTTCTAAGAAGTGGCGCCAGTCTTCTAGGGCATGGATTATACCGAGCATTTCCCTATCATATATTTCATAATTTCTTTCTGCTTCCGACATTGACTGCGATCGGAAGGTGATAGGGTGCCAAAGGTTATCAGTGTGTTTTTGGGATAATATGCCTCCAGTGGCAAATCCCGAAGCGTCTGTTTCGACCTGGGTTGGGAGATCAGGATCGTAGATTGCCAGGATAGGCATCTGAATGAATCTCCTCTTTAAGGCGTCGAAAGCCTCTTGCTGTGGTCTTTCCCACTGCCAGGGTTGATTTTTCTTTGTCAGGTCATGAAGTGGTCTGGCGATAATCGAGAACCCTTGTATAAAGCGTCTATAAAAATTGGCAAAGCCAATAAAGGCGCGGACTTCTTTTAGAGTTTTCGGGGTTTGCCAGTCTTTGACCACTTGGACCTTCCCAGGGTCCATTCTGACTTGTCCCTCAGATATGATAAGTCCAAGGTACTCCATGTGATCTTTATCAAAGTCGCACTTCTGGGGTTTCAAGAAGAGGTCATACTCTTCTAGTCACTTTAGGACTTCTCTGACATCTTTTCTATGTTTCTCCACATCGGGTGAGAAGACTAAAATGTCGTCCATATATACAGCAACATCCCCTTTTGCGATCATATCGGAGAAGATGGAATTCATAAATCCTTGGAAGGTGGCGGGTGTTACAAACCCCGTCCCTCCCTGTCTTTTTCTTTTTACCCAACGACGACCCCTCCCTACCACCTACTCTCCACTACCAGATCACGTCTCCATCGTGGGATCCTTCACGTGCCTTGCTTCCTTCCCTGTGACCGTCTTTGCTATTGTTTATATTGCTGTACTTATGTTTGGCCTGCCGTTTGCTTATCTCTTATCCCTTATCTCTAAGACCGGACACTTACTTAATTCCCTATCAGAAGCATGGCTTTACGCCCTCCGCTTTCGTATATTCGGGCCCACATGATTCTAGGTTATCTTATCTTTAGACGCCCACTCGATTACGTATATAAGCCCGCTGTAGCTACATTGTAGACCTCAGACTCGACTTATTGAATACATCGGTGCTTGTCTTCTGGACTTCCCTTTGTCCCTTGAACGTCTGCCTGTCTCAGTGCTTTTGGCACTTTCCGCTCAACATCGTCTTAGGGTACAGCCCCTAGGACTTTGACTCATACCCTCTTGACTCCAAGGGATCTTATTGGTCTCTTATCTGAACCCACTTAGCACGCTGTCACACAAGTCGTGTGGAACGTCCCGCACCAGACGTAACATCAAGTCGAGTCTCTCATCGTGGCTTCCAGCCGCAGTCAGACCCTCTTTAAAGAAGAACTCATCGAACGCAGAGACGAGCCTAATCTTTCACAACAAGTACTTGGCTCTGCCACCTGGAAAGACTTTGAGTCCGAGTTTGGATACTACGTCTATCATGACGGAAGATACCAACCGGTAGAATACGACGACGAGAAGAGAGTTTGGTATCGCATCTGATACTCGGACAGCCGACACTCTTGGGTCACTACTGGACCCGCCCCACCCGAATTTGGACTAGGCCCGTGGAGAGAAAATCCCCCGGCCATCGTCACGGACTCCGAACCAGAGGAGTACATAGAAGAACATAGTGAAGAAGCACTGGTATTAGTGTCGTCTACAGCCCCAGTTGCGCCCGAAGTTGTCACGTTCAGAGCCCCTGCTTTGACAACTCCCCAGATCTCTATACAATCCACCAATACCATCACCCCGAACATGTCCACCATCGCCGCCCAACTTCCAGACCCTGCCCCACCAGCCCCTGTGGCACCACCACCAAACATCCCCCCCCTCCGGACGTCTGTCCGGAGTATTGCCCCAAACATTCGCTGGGGACCAATCACAAAGCAAGAAGTTCATGTTGGAGTTCACAACATTCAAGAACTTCAATCATGATGTCCCACAGATTGTAAACCCATTCCAACGAGCCAATCTGTTTCTCTCCTTGATTCGAGGGGATGCAGTGGATGACTGGACAATGGAGCAGCTGGAGTGGCTCAATGAGCAGGTTGAAAGCGGGCGTCGGACCACAAGCGAAGGTCTTTGGGAGACCATAGCAGAAAGGTTCAAGGACGCCTTTACAGACGGACAGGCCAAGCAGAAAGCAGCCCGGGAACTAAAGTCCCTTAGAATGGAGAAAGGAGAACTTGACGCATACATCGCCAAGTTCAGAAGCCTGGCCAACAGAGCCGGCTATGACACCGATGAAGAGGCAATGCTAGACCTCTTTTCGCAGGGTTTGCCCAACCCCCTAGTCAAGAACATCATCCAGTTCCATCATCCTCAGGACTGGGACGCTTGGGTTGATGCCGCTCGAAGACAGCAGCAAGACTACCTCGACTTCCAGACGAGATTCGGAGTCGACACCAAGAAAGGAAAAACCAGAGACCAGTGGAAGGCAGCGTTTGGGGTCAAACCCGCGCCGCATGGGCAGAGGGATCCAAACGCTATGGATACCTCTGCCGATCGGGCCCGAGCTCGGGCAGCACTTACGGAGGATGAGCGGCAGACGCTGATGAAAGAAGGGCGTTGCTTCCGTTGCAGAGCACTGGGACACATGTCCCGGGACTGTCCCAAGAAGGGGGCACGAGTTGCCACTGCCACTGTGACGACAGAACATCCTGTCCAGAATAACCCCCCCGCCGTGGATAAACGGTCGAAAGAAGAGAAGGCTCAGGATATATGGGCTAACATGATGAAGGAGAGTGAGGAAGTGCGCGCCATATTGGTAGAAAAGGCGTTTGCGAAAAAGGATTTTTGTTAGGCTCAAACCCATCGGCCTGGGCGTGAGCACTCCATGTTACCTCTGTGTATGCTAGTCGATTCAAATCATTGAAAATACCAGTCCATTTTGAAACTACACAGAGGACGGCCGATCGAGATATTTTAGTGGACTCTGGAGCCACAGACAATTTATTCACCCACGACTCGTCAAAACCCTGGGTTTGGGACAGCTGGCACTTCCCCAGGAGAAGAACATCTGGAATATTGACGGAACAGCCAATTGCGCTGGAAAGATCACTCACTATACGGATCTAAGAGTCCAGGTCGGAGAAGCTACAAAAAACATTCGTTTCCTAGTTACGGACCTAGGAGACGAAGACCTCATCCTAGGATACCCGTGGCTTGCCGCATTCGAACCAAAGATCAACTGGGCTGATGCGACAATGGATAAAGAATCATATCCCACTATCATTACGTCAATAGGGTATGACTATGCAATCCAGCATCCAGTAATAGGGGCTGCACGTACAGAAAAAGACCCCGGCTATTGCTACGTCACCAAAGCATCAGAACTGGCCCAGAAGGCGGTACAAGGACAGAAGGAGAAGACCTACCATGAGATAGTGCCGGAGGTTTACCAGCGGCATTGGAAGGTATTCTCCGAGGAAGAGTCACATCGCTTTCCTCCAGAACGGCCATGGGATCATGCCATTGACTTTCTCCCTGACACACCGGCTGCCATAGTGTTACAACCCCACTCTTTTCCCTGACCCTTCCTTGATGCCATACCCACTCCTGACCTCTGCCTTCTGCACATATGACCCTTGCCTCTATAACTCTACTGCCTGATGCCTGTGGCTTGTATGCCCAGGACCCCACCCTGATGCCTGTGACATGATGCTCTCAGGACCCCTTACCCTTGATACCTGCACCTGACTCACTGATAGTTCAGCTACTGTGCTGATGGCTGCATTCCCCTTTCCCCTGATGCTTGGCCTCTGTTTTGGCCAGCATCTGTACCCTGTCCCTGTGGCTGACACCCATAGGATCTCTGACACTGTCCCTGCCAAACCTGACTCTGAATACAAGACAACTTTGGCTTGCATTTGCCCCTCCAGGCCACATGACCTGTAGGCACATGACCTATCATGTGACCCTTGACCATGTGACCTCTTTGACCATGTGATCTTGGGCTTTGATCATGACCCCTTAGATCATCTGACCCATCAATCACTTGACCCTCTTCTCTGACTCCTGTGGGAGTATTCCCACACTGATAGGACTCCTGTGGGGCTGCCCCACATGACTATGCTTCTGATAAGGCTTATCCTTATCATGGACTATATTTAACATCTTAGCTACTATTGGATGATAAGGACTTGATTATCTACAGTACCAGATCTCTGATACAGTACTTAAGACCCTGTAGACAGTCAGTAGAACCCCAGACTTGACATCTTGTACCTTCAGCCTAGATATCTCTGATTCGGAAATCCACTGCACCCTTTGCCCCTTTACACTTTTGACCTCCCTGAAGGGACCCCATTGCCTCTGGCAATGGGTGTGCACCTTTCCTTTTGAACCTGTCCCCTTTCCCTTCATTCCCTTTGGCTTTAGTCTGCTTGGTGTGCTTCTAGCACTGCAGCTAAGCCTGATTCCAGCTTAACAGTCAGAGGGGATTAGCTCCCTTTGACTGACTCTTCCCGTCTCCCTCAGCACCTGGTTATGGTGCAGATCCTCTCCCTTCTGATGCTAAGAAGGCCTGGTGCAGCTTGCCAGGCTGTGCCGGGCTTGTCACGAGCCCAGAGGCACTGTCCCGGGAGTACAGAGCCCACTCCCGCAGCCGAGGCCCTGAACGGATCCTGCGGACCCGTGCATGTCGCACAGGAAACGCCCTGCCGAGCGTTACATTATGTCAAGTCTCGAGCACGCGGTTCCGTTCAGATTGTACGATCAGACCTCAGCAGAAGAACTTGAATGCGAGCCTCTCTCCAGTTGTAGGAGGCACGAGTGAGAACTTGCCATTGATTTACACCCCCGACATGAAAGCTCCCGAACGATTCGTTAATCAAGAGAGCCCCGGGAGGTCACCCGCAATCTCCCGGTTGCAGCGCTCCAGCCCGCATTATCCAACCACCCCTTTCCTAGTCACGATGAACACCCATTGACACTACTCTATTGTTATGAAACATGAACAAAGCAAAAGTAACACCTTGTCTGATATTGATCGCATCCCGCTGCGAACGCCGACAGACCCTTCACTGTGAAGCTGTAGAAAAGAGGAATGACTTGGATGGGAAACGATAAGTCAATTCCCCATTATGTCCAACAGAACCACTCTTCCTCTTGTCCTCGGAAGGGATGCCCTTCAGACAAACTCCCCGCCCGACCAAACCCAGAACCCAACCACAGAACCACCTCTCTTTTCCAACAACCCTCTCTCATACCACCGTTAGACCCACGAGAGGATGACCTACACTCGATGTCCCATCCAGAACGAGTTGCGCTGTGCACTCTTTTGGCACAATATGAACGACACTTCTGGTGTTGAGAACAAAGAATGAATGGGAATAGAAAACGTGCCGATAGTAACCAGACTAAGTCTCCCTGTCGGTAACGTGCGATTGTTTCTGACGAACGCCTCGAACCCCACCCCGAGCGACTGTACTGGGCCTGGCACTGTCATGGCCCAAGGAAACTGCTTGATCACCTACAATTGACGATCAGATTGTGCTTACCTCGGGACTTACGCCCCCCGAGCTGCACGAATGAATGCTCCATACCGTACCGCGACCAGTTGCTCATTATGGACACTGTACATGGAAGAACGCACCTGATCTGGGAGCTGGCCGCCTCCCAGATTGCGCCAAGAGCGATGTATTGCACACGCCCGAACAGAATGAACGCGCGAGTTTAGGATCTCAGGTATCCCTCATCGCACCCGAGAGAACTGTGTAGGGGGACTCCTTATTGGTGTCTCACTATGGAATGCACCAGTTTCGGACCCGTCGTCCACTGGTTGCGAGAACAAAGATGGCTGCGGCCAACACTGACTTGAAGGATCTTGGGGCTGTCAAACAATCATGCTGCTGGTTATACTGACTGTGGTTAGTAGCGGGTTAGGCTAAAAGACAAGTTATACTTCAGAGGAAGAAGAACTCTGTAATACTATGCTACTGACCTAAAAGACAAGTTATCTACACAGAGAAGTTAGTCAAAGGAAAAGTAGGAAGTAAGGTAAAGACGACTTACACTTCAGAGGAAGAAGAACTCTGAAGTGTAAAGGACGAAACAGACACCCTTATATACCCATGGGGGCCAGGGGAAATGGTCTGTGCGCACTGGGAATAAGTCCACAAGTGCCGGACAATAAACGGAGAGGGATAAAGGCCATTGGCCAAAGAGATATCACATGCTTTACTGCGCATTACTAAGGGCATCACTAATCAGCTGAGTAAGGTGAGAAAGAAATGTAATAAGGATAACATAAAAAGTCCGATACTCCGAGATCTGATCTAATCTAATCTACAGCTGAAGCGAACCTTAGATGCCTGAAGCATCTCCAGACACGTCCTGTGTCAACATCCCTCCATGGTGAAGGCATCGATCATTAAGATGGAATGAGTTAAATGAGCACACTGCTGTTCACAATTGAACGAACATATCGCCAGAGATCCAACTTCTCTAACTCTCAAGTGTGGTGAGAGGACCATGGTGTTCAGAGGCATATTGAGTTAGATTCTCTTATGCAAGCTGAAACCACACCTCTTGCGTCACTCTCGAAGTCGAGAACGTTGCTCATGGTGGGAAAGTGAAACTGGTATACAAAGTCTCCAGATTCCAGCTCTCTCATTCCAGCACTAGTCCAAATCCAGTTACCATGTGATCAAAAGATGATCTAGGCAGAGACTTTGTAAGGCCATCTGCTAGCATCTCTCCAGTGGGAGTTCGCACCAAGTCTATCTGGTGTGATTCTACATACTCCCTAATGGCATGGTACTTTATCGGTATGTGCTTTGATCGCCTTCCTGTGACAGGGTTTAATGCAAGATCTACTGCCCCTTATTGTCACAATGCAGTTGTATGGGAGAATTGACTTCATATCCCAGTTCCTGCATAAAAGTCCTATACCACGCTGCCTGATTTGAAGCCTCAGCAAGGCTCATATACTGGCTTCTGTGGTGGACTGTGCTACTGTCTTTTGCTTCCTGGAGCACCAGCTAATGGCTCCATTAGCAAGGAAAAAGACATAGCCTGAGGTGGAGTGGCGGTCCTCTTGATCTCCCCATGAGGAATCCGCAAAGCCATGAAGGCCAACTTCACCATTCCCTCCAGAATAGCGCAACTTGTAGTCTTTTGTAGCATTTAAATAAGCTAAGACATACTTTGCTAGTCGCATGTGCTGCTGGGAAGGGTTGGAAGCAAATTGGCTAAGGCGTGCAACAGCAAAACTAATGTCAGGTCTGCTTCCAATCTGCACCCAAAGCAGAGACCCCATTAACTGCTGATACCTCTTAATATCAGAGGTAGATGCTTGGTCTTCAAATTTGACCAAATGAACATCCACGCCAGAGGGTAGAGGAGTATATACTGGGTTGGAATCCCCCATTCCAAACCTCTCAACTATGGAGGATACATAGGCTGTCTGGTCGATATCCAGTGTTTGTTAGAACGGTCCCTGGTGATGTTAACTCCAAGGTAGGACTGGATTTCGCCAAGATCGGTCATCTCATATCGGCTAGATAGAGAGTCCTTCAGCCATTGAATCTTCTTAGTGGAGGACCCAAGTATAGTGATGTCATCAACATATAAAATGACAAAAAGCGAACCATCCCCCTCTTGGTGATGATACACATATACTCCTGCATCAGAGTACGTCCGAGTGAAGCTCAGTTCATTGAGAACTGCATGGAATTGCAAGTTCCATGCTCGGGAAGCTTGTTTGAGGCCATACAGAGCCTTCTGTAGCCTACAAACTTTGGACTCTTGTCCAGCAACGACGAAACCAACAGGTTGCTCCATATAAATCTCCTCATCCAGATCGCCATGTAGAATGCCGATTTGACATCCATTTGGTGGATTTCCCAATCCTCAAGCGCGGCCAACGCTAATAACAGTCTAAGAGACTCAAATCTGGCGACTGGGGAGAAGGTTTCATCGAAGTCCACCCCCTCTATTTGGGTGAACCCTTTTGCTACAAGCCTAGCACGAAAGCGTCCATCTGCTTTCAATTTAAAGACCCACTTGGACTTTACAGCCTTTCTACCTTCAGGAAGGTCTTCAAGGCGCCACACTTTAAGTTTTTCTAAGGCATCAATTTCATATTGACATGCCTCAAGCCAATCACTGGCATTATCAGACTCCATTGCTTCTTTGAATGTAAGAGGATCCCTATAAGGTGATCCTGCAGCATTAAGTAGATCCATCTGACCAAGTCTGGAAGAACCTTGCACAAACTCTGCATTATCCTCGTTGTAGAAGCGAGGATTCAGACGACGATTGCGATTGGGGCGTGCAGTATCCAAGTCTAAATCTTCTTGGATTGCCCTATCTCGTCGTTCAGAGCGTGGACTCGTCCTCTGAAAATTAGGTTGAGGAATTCTGTCTGCAATCCTTTGTGACTTTCTGATTGCTCTGGTTCTTTTAGGAGGGGAGGAAGGTTCCATGACTTGTGATGGAGGAGTTTGATATATAGTCTGAGGGTGTGTGGTGTCTACATTACGTGTGGGTGTGGTAGGCTGAGGTGGTAATTGAGGAGGGACGATGTCCTCCTGTTCCTCTTCTAGGCTTTCCTCATCTTGAGGGCCTCAGGAACATGCATAGCAGTTGCTGGTGGTGGCTGGACTGGGCCACCAGGTAAAGTAAAGGAGCCACCTTTAGTAGGTTGCTCTATTGATTTGTCTGCTCTGTTGTCCTTATCAGAGCGGGATGGGAAGGATCTCTCATCAAATGTAACATCTCGTGAGAAGATGAGAGACCGGGTACGACTATCCCAAAGTGTATAGCCCTTAGAAGTGGGCTCATACCCGACAAAGACGGCTTCCCTGGCTTTGGGATCTAGTTTTCGCCGCTTGCCCTCTGGAACATGATAATAGGCTTTGCATCCAAAGACCTTAAAATACGAGACATCTGGTTTGTTCCCAACCAGAAGCTCAAGCGGAGTTTTCCACTTATTAGAACGAATGGGAGTTCTGTTATATATATGACATGCTGTTTCCACAGCACACTCCCAAAAACCAAGAGACAGGCCAGCATCGTGCAGCATGCTAGTGCCTTTTTCCATAATGGTTCTGTTGAACCTCTCGGCCCTTCCATTCTGTTGTGGACTATACGGCATCGTAAGTTTATGCTCTATGCCATAATCTTCAAGCGTTGCCTTCAGCGCCTTGTTCACATACTCGCCACCACGATCTGTGTGAAGACACTTGATTTTATGATTAAATTTATTTTCAAGTAGTGTCTTCAGTTTATTAAAAACTGGTGTAAACAGATCTTTAGACTTCATTGGAACGATCAGAGCGTATCTGCTAAAGTCGTCCAAGAAGGTGGCAAAGTACAGATTCCCTTGTATTGAACTGCACTGCAAGGGTCCTACAAGATCACTATGAAGGATCTCAAGGGGGGCTGATGCGCGCTTTGAAGATGGGGGAAATGGAAGACGATGGGACTTGCCCATTTCACAGCCATAACACGGCTTGTCTTCCACTTGGCTATTATTAATTTTGAGGCCTTTAACCGCCTCAGGAGCATATCTTTTCAGGGCTTCTTTAGACATGTGGCCCATTCTTTGATGCCAGATTTCTAGTGAGGCAGATGCAGTTGTACGGATACTATTTAGGACGTGTTTGCCTAGTACCCAATACAATTTGCCAAACTTCCATGCTTCCGCTATAATATTATCGCCATATTTAATTGTTGCCTTCTTATTATCAAAGAACACAGTTGCCCCTTTTTCTACTAGGGCACTGGGGAGAGTATTTTATGTCCTCCAGGCATGTGGAGCACATTGCTCAGTTCCAAGTCAAAACCTTGATCAGTTCTGATGATCACAGTGCCAACTCCGTTTGTTTTGACTATGGAGTTGTCACCTAGTGATACTTCATGGGTGTGATCGACTTTATATGTATCAAAGTCTTCAAGGTTGGGACTGAAATGGCCGTTGCTCCACTATCAAGCATCCAATAATCTGAGTTGATGTCCAGATTATAGGCGTGAACGTAAAGGCGAATGCGAGGTGCTTCTTGCACCTCCTCTATTTTGCCACTACCATTAACTACGGTGGCTATAGTATGTACATTTTGGGCCTCAGCCCTCTTCTTGTTCCCTGCCTTGCCCTTTTTGGCATTCTCCAGGTCCTTCTTCTTCTTTGCGCAAGCATTGGACTTGTGTCCAGGCTTTTGGCAATAGAAGCAGACCACCCCTTGTGAACCAGGGGCAGTAGCGGGAAGTGGTGATAAATTTGTATTTTTTGGTTTTGATTTGACAGGTGCAGCCTTAGATAGGACTGCACTACCACTTCCCGAGGGACCTGCCAGGCGACTCTCCTCATTCAGGAACCTCTGCACAAGGTCCTGAGGGGAAAGACGTCTGGGTCGCCAGAGGCTAGTATGGAGCCAGCAATGGCACTGTAGGAGTCTGGGAGAGCTTTTAGCAATATGAAGCTCATTTGGAGGTCATTGACCTCCATCCCATTCTCCCTAAGGGTACTCCTGGCATCCAGGACCTTTTGTAATTGGGTCCTGAAAGACTGTCCTTCATCCAAACGGAAGGACACCAGGGCAAGCCACAAATTATAAGTGGCCATGCTACCTACAGAGCCATAAAGCCGCTCCAACTTATTATACTTCTCACTAAGAGAAGGATAATTGGCATCGGAAGCTACTTGGGAGTAGACTTCCTGGGTTACATTGAGAAAGAGTAGCCCAATCAACATTTCCTCTTCTCCCATCCATTCCCTAAGGATGGGATCAATGACTTCTTTTTGCATTTTCTCCTTTTCCTCCTTGTCCTCTGGGAGGAGAGGCATGTCAGGGTAAGGCGTGATAATATGCCTCCTGAGCCCGTTCATCCTCAAAAGAGCGTTGAAATTGGCAGACCAAACTTGCCAGTTGGAGCCATCAAGACGCTCCATCTTGGAGGAGGGAGGGAAGACGATAGAGGACGGCATTGTGAGATGTTAAAAAGTTCCTGGTTCCAAGGAGCAGTTAGAACCAGTGCCCAGGTCTCGCTTAAGAGTGCCACCCCATTCTGTGGCGCTATGCTTCAGAACCTAGAAAGGTCCTGCCTTTGTTGTGCGACTTTCTAGGTATAGTAAGTCTGTCTAGCGCAATCCTGTAACTAGACATAAGCTCTGGTAGACTACCCAGAGTGTCTAGTGTAAACAAGACTGGGAGTCATGTCATGGAGGAGCCAACCGCAAGTTCCATTAGAGACAAAGGGTGTATAGCCCTTCCTCTAATGCTGGTGGTGGAGTCCATGATTAAGCCCTAGATGATTGGGGCCATGACTAAGTAGATGTCTAGTCTGTCTCTGGTAGGGCGTGGTTACCCTACAAAGGCAACGGATACTTATGCCCAGAGATTAAGACTATATCTACTATGTATAGACTATAGTAGTGCAGCCTACTTGTATCGAGCCCAAGCGTCATGGGAGTGACTACCCATGCCTTGTTCTAGACCCTAAACTCCACATGCGGGTCGCTAAACCCGGCTTACAGATAGAGCCAAGCATTGACTGGACTTAAAGCCACAAGCTTCTGGCTATAGGCCTACTAAGACTAACTATGGGACGAAAACCCAGCTACAACTATGAATTTTACTAATACCTAGTGCGCACTCAAGGAGCTCAAGATGTTTCACCCGCTTAGGGTCCCTCATCATCTTTTGCAAGAACCCCGAAGGGCTAGCCAAACAGATCAGGATGAGCAGTAAACTGCGTCATCCTGTGGGGTGTTAAGGTGCACAGACAGTAATAGGAAAGCTCACAGGAAGAAGCTGGTGGGAAAAAACTTTGAAGCTTTTGTGAGCTTGAAGTGCAAAAAGCGAGTTGGGCTGTTTATGAACAAAGGGAATATTACAGTCAGTATGAGCGGCAGGGCCCATAACCTGTCAAACAATCATGCTGCTGGTTATACTGACTGTGGTTAGTAGCGGGTTAGGCTAAAAGACAAGTTATACTTCAGAGGAAGAAGAACTCTGTAATACTATGCTACTGACCTAAAAGACAAGTTATCTACACAGAGAAAGTTAGTCAAAGGAAAAGTAGGAAGTAAGGTAAAGACGACTTACACTTCAGAGGAAGAAGAACTCTGAAGTGTAAAGGACGAAACAGACACCCTTATATACCCATGGGGGCCAGGGGAAATGGTCTGTGCGCACTGGGAATAAGTCCACAAGTGCCGGACAATAAACGGAGAGGGATAAAGGCCATTGGCCAAAGAGATATCACATGCTTTACTGCGCATTACTAAGGGCATCACTAATCAGCTGAGTAAGGTGAGAAAGAAATGTAATAAGGATAACATAAAAAGTCCGATACTCCGAGATCTGATCTAATCTAATCTACAGCTGAAGCGAACCTTAGATGCCTGAAGCATCTCCAGACACGTCCTGTGTCAACAGGGGCCTGTTGCCCTTCGCCGCACGAGGAACACTGCTGTTCCCCAGTCAGCTGCTTGCTACTAGCACCACAAACCCAAAGAAAAGATGCGCTACCAAGGAAGCAGCCGCCTCCCTAGTTGCGATATCAGTCACTGATATGGTACTACAAACCAGAAGAAACACCATTCGAGTCTATCACTCCTTAAACTGTGAAATACGACAAAGCCTGTCGCGCTTGCCGGCATGAAAGACAAAACCCAGACAACTTTCTTACTGGACTAAGCTACAACTCATCACTTCTGACCTTGCTGCGGCGGATACTTGTCTATGACTCTGAAGTTACCCTCATCACTCCAGAACGTCAACTTCCCTACGACGTGTATTCCATTTCCACCCAGCGCGACCAGTCATCAGTATTCATATGACTGATAACCCCCAGAAAACACAACCAAAACCCCTTGACTTCGAACCCAGTAACCTCGAGCCTCCATTCACACCAGACCGACGCCCCCCCCCCCCCTCTTTTTCGCCTTGAAAGAAATATCGATCACTCACCCCTTCCTGAAACAACACCTTTGAACGAGTTGCATTGCGCACTCGCAGAACCCAACACGAGGACCACTGTGTAGCTGACTTATGGTCAAGCATGATGGACCAGAATGACTGAATGGGAGAGAAATGTACTAGAAGGAATTTAGATTCAGTCTACCAACTGGTAACGTGTGGACATTTTTGATGAACACTTCGACCCCACCACGACCGTCTTAGGATAGGCAGTGCCGCCTTCCTAGACCCTTTCAAGTTGAAAGCCGAATACCGACTCTTGACACCGACAATACACCTGCCCTGGGAATAATGCCCCAGACAGCATGAACTTTCGCCTCGCATAGGCACCACGACCAGTTGTTTATTACAAACAATGCACAGAGAAAGATGCACCTGGTTTAAGAGCCCGTCGCCTCCCAGGTTGTGCCAGAAGAGTGATGTACTGCATGAAGAATGAACGTACAAGTAGGGAACTTGGATATCCCTTGGATGGGCTATCAATTGCAGACACGAAGACCCGACGAATGTACCCGCGTGAGGATAATCATCTCCCGGGTTGCGAAGATTGGCAGCGCAGTGCACGCGCTCTGAACCGAACGCGGAAGCTTTTCCAGAACTGAAGCACCCTACATCACGAACCCCAGATGCACCAGTGTCAAACTTCCTGCCCACTGAGTTCTGGCCACTCATAAACCAGCGACCTATTAACGATACGATGACCCCTACCGACCGCCGCTCTGAGGAGCTGAGACTTTGCACATCTGCGATGATTAGGAGGAACTATCCCACACCACGCCTGCCTCACCCATCTGACATGGAGAAGACGGAAACTCATGTCAACCACTCTGTACGACGCTAACACCCTGATAAGAATCTTCCCCAGTGATACGGGCACCTTGACAACATCCTTCTACATCCCCAGTTGCCCCTACCAGTTGCCATAAAAACTGGAGAAAGTCAAGAAGATTTGGAAGCAGCAACAGAACCGGCGGAAGCAGAAGAACTTATCTGATGATGGGATGAATATGAGGCTCAGAATCTGATACGAAGACAGGCAGAAATGTGATGATCCGAAGCCCTGGAGACCTGGAGCATGACCCTGTAGTTCCCCTCCCAACATATCGACGCACTCACAGACCCAGACAGCCGCACCCTAAATAAAAGCGAACCGAATTTGATGGATATCATAAACAACGACCTGGCCACTCGGTAGACCCAAAGACCGAGCGCGCGACCCCCGTTCTCATTGTCCGCGGTGCTGACAACCTGAACAGGGGGGTGAATTCCTGTTTCCTTTCGTTTTTCTTTCCCTTTTCCCTTTTCCCTCCCTCTTCCGGCACCTACTGTACCAGACAACCCCGCCAACGATGAACCTGACCAGAAGAAGTTCGGAAGACCAGACAGCCGGATGTCTGCCGGCATCACCTAAATTGACATACCTATCCACGAAGAATGTGCCGAATGACTCTTAATACGTCCCAGCGGCCTTCTGAGCCAAGGGAAACGTTTCTTGAACCTGCGAAGAAGCCCTTGAACCCCTCGACGCTTGCTGAAAACGCCATCTGTTATCACCAGACGAGCCCTCTACGACGACCCTGACCAAAAGAGGCCACAGTGATTATGCAACTTGATGTCCGCCGATACGACTCAGACGACATGCCAAAGACTCCCGACGAGAGGACAATCTAGGGACCTTACAAGCCTGCCACTCGTGCAGTCATGACGACTCACGAGTCCCACAAAACCGTATACTCCACGTATTGAAAACCTTCGTCGACTCCAATATCCAACACAGTTAGAGAAGACAGAATGAACGTCCCGACCAGAAAAACCACGACAATCGCCCAGTTGTTACTACCCGTATCACCAGAACGCCAGGCAACTAAGGTTTCTGTCTCGGATGAAATGATGCTCCCCCATACTCCCCTTCCTTCCTATCAACGACGCCTCACCCTTGAAAGCCACCTATACAGACACACTCACACCTGAAGATGAAACACAGCCCATACGTTGAAGATTCACAAAGACCTTGAGCGGTTACTGAAGCTTGAGGAAGATATACTGAAGCCCTCGATGTATTCTACTCTCCATGAAGAAGACGTGCTGTCACAACACAGTTTGAACAACCCTGAGGCCTAGTAGCTTGCTGCCCACTTGTATCTTTACAACGATCCACGACCTGAAGAGCCTTTGACACTCACGGGAAAGACTCTGTACCCGACCAACGTTGGCCAAAGATCACTGCCTAAGGGGAAAGATCGAAACTTGGCAAACACCGCGGAAGTCCGATTCGCACGCGGAGTACCCGAGATCCACACCAATGCCTACGGTCACTCACTAGAATGCCCACGAAGATCCTGACCAGAAGAGAACACAAGGCCGCGTCTGTCGCGATTCGACCACGCGTCCCAGATCCCAATACCCATGTCGCCGTGTGAGGTGGTGGGACAGATGTCGGAAGAAAGCATGAACGATGATTGACGCAATCCAATGAACGACCAACGCCGTCGATAGGAGAACGGCCTTCTGGGCCCGAGCTGGAAACGAAGAACATGCACGGCTGCACAGGCCTGTTCTGGCTGAACATCCCAACCATTTCCATACGTCTACGACTCTTGAAATGCCTGCTACAACACTAGGACGAATCCCGATCAACTCGAGTGACAGTCACCACTGGAGAAGAAGTTGCAAACGCCCCGACCAGACAGACATACGAAGAACGCGCCGACCTCTGTGGACGCACACCCCCCTCCTCTCATATCGCCTTCACCTACGCCAACCCCTTGATTGAATCATTTCATTGCCTACACTCTTCATCGTATCCGACTCAACACTTCCGTCACTTTCCCTGCCCTCTATCTTCTCCAGCGCTTGGAGACCCGCATTCCCACAACCAAAGAGTCTTCCGGTCATCGATTATTTATCTCTACACTCATGCTTGCTTCCAAGATTATTTGTGACGACGCGGCGTGACGTCTTGTCGGTCAAGGCATGTCCGCCCTTCGGAAACCAGTCAGATGGAGAAAGAGGTGTGTTCTTACCTCGAATGGCAGCTCAACGTCGGCTCTACGACGTCACGCGATTTCGAAAGTCGTGTTAGGCGCGACTTTGCCGGTCCTGGTCCCTACTCTAGCTTGGTCCTTCCCCATCCTGTACCAACACCTTTTGCACACTCGAGCATGAGCCTGACGGCCTGATGGGCCGACAACCATGGGCAACAATCTGGATGCACAGGAACAACTGACTGGATAACAACAAACAACATTACCTCCTTGTGAACCACCTCGTGACGTGCATGTCTAGCTGGGCCAGCTAGAGCCTGTTGAGGGGGTGATGTTACAACCCCACTCTTTTCCCTGACCCTTCCTTGATGCCATACCCACTCCTGACCTCTGCCTTCTGCACATATGACCCTTGCCTCTATAACTCTACTGCCTGATGCCTGTGACATGATGCTCTCAGGACCCCTTACCCTTGATACCTGCACCTGACTCACTGATAGTTCAGCTACTGTGCTGATGGCTGCATTCCCCTTTCCCCTGATGCTTGGCCTCTGTTTTGGCCAGCATCTGTACCCTGTCCCTGTGGCTGACACCCATAGGATCTCTGACACTGTCCCTGCCAAACCTGACTCTGAATACAAGACAACTTTGGCTTGCATTTGCCCCTCCAGGCCACATGACCTGTAGGCACATGACCTATCATGTGACCCTTGACCATGTGACCTCTTTGACCATGTGATCTTGGGCTTTGATCATGACCCCTTAGATCATCTGACCCATCAATCACTTGACCCTCTTCTCTGACTCCTGTGGGAGTATTCCCACACTGATAGGACTCCTGTGGGGCTGCCCCACATGACTATGCTTCTGATAAGGCTTATCCTTATCATGGACT